>PVKS010016126.1:0-44549 GCA_004027875.1 Aplodontia rufa
AATCTAATACCTTTTTTTTAGAATTATAAAGGGAAAGGGAAGGGAGGGATAAGTGAGGGTAATTGGGGGGGGCACTCCTGGAGATAATTGCAATATCCAGAATATTTACACATTTTATACACATTTTATATTATTTTGTTAAAATCTTGTAAGGTTGTTCAAAAAATAATAATAAATAAAAAATTAAAAAAAAAGAAAAAAAGAAACAGAAGGCATATTCATTAGATGGTAATCCAGCTGAAGTTCAGGTACATAAAATTCTCTAATGAATTTCTGAATTCTTAGTAGTTTTTGGAAATAGCAAGGTGCAGTATTCTTGGAGAATTTTTTTCCCTCTACCTTAAATGTGTGCATTTTAAGTACAGCAGTGGACAGATAGCAGACATAAAATTCTTTAAACATCAGGCAATGACGGACAGTTTTAACTCATCAAAGTATATATGTGTCTTCCAGTTAAGCTTGTGACCCAAATGTTCTGTGGTTTAATCACTTTAAAAATTCTCTTGATCACAATTTCAAGTTTGATTTATATCTCAGATTTTCCTTAAGCTCCTCTTATTTTCTATAAATTGAAATGTTAATCTTGTTCTCATCAGGGACAATATGGGTGCATTTCAGAAAATATATGGATATTTGTGAATGCTTGAGTCAGCTTTTCACCAGGCACGAACAACAGAGGTAGGAAAGTTTATTTGGAGTACACAGTTTCAGAGGTCTCCTTCCATAGATGGCCGAATCCATAGCTTTGAGCATAGGTGAGGCAGAACATCATGGCAGAAGGGTGCGATGGAGAGGCAGCTCAAGATGTGGTAACCAAAAACAGAGAGAGAGAGAGAGACAGCGAGCTCTGCTCAACAGGAACAAAATTTAAACCCTAATAGCATGCTCCAAGTAACCCACCTCTTCAAATAACTCCCCAGCTGCTTACAGTTACTGCCCAATTAATTTATACAAATGGATTAATGAACTGATTAAGTTAAAGCTCTCATAACCCAATCCTTTCACCTCTAAACTTTCTAGTGTTCTTTTTGAGCTTTTGGGGGACAACTCATCTAAACCATAACAGTGGATATTTCCCACTGATTGGACTTTGAGATGGCACACATTGGGGAAACTCCATTGTTTGCAGTAAGAACATTGATTTTTCACAAAAAAGGGTTTATTTGCATTCTATGTTAATTTCAAATGTTTCACTAGACATTCATGAAAGTGAAAAATCAGTTAGCTGAGCCTAGAAAACTTCTGTTTCTTAAAATAAGATATATTTCTATTGGCAATATGTATATAAGTGTCCCAAAATGCAGCTATTCTTAAGATCAAGAGTAGACATCACTTTATTTAGTATTTTATCACAAGTTCTAAATAATCTCAACAAATATCTTCCCTCTACTTCTCCAAGGCAACACTGCAACTGGTATTTGAGCTGTCCAGAGAATATTTCCTTATCAGTTTTACCTGCAACTGTTACCAGCACAGTACATATGCCTTCTCATTGCGACTTCTAGGGTCAATAGCATGAACATGTATGTTCTGAAATAATGCAATATGCAAGGAATTTTTAAAAGATGATTTTGTTCCTTCTTTTCAAGTTATAGTTTATGTATGCTAAATTGTTTATGACTCTATAATTTAATTTTAAAAAACCCTAATTATTAAAAGAGGTCTTTGGGTCTGATGAGAGTGAGATGAACCCTTCAAAATGAATCTAGCTTTGCCCAAGGTTGCTGGTGCTCCAAGGGTCCACCTAGAGGGTGAGAAACTTCTCTTTTGCATTCATTTACCTCTGAGCCTGATAGTAGGGTGGATGTCCTCTTCCTTCTTTCCTAATTGGTGTATTTTTCTCCTTAATTATATGCTATCAAATTAAAGGATCTCCTCTTTCTGTTACTATCTACAACCTCATGAGAACATTCCACTTCATTCTTTGAATACTTTAGCTCCTAGTACGTTCATATTCTCTACAATTATTTTATTTCATCTGGTGTTCGAATTTCAGTATTGACCTGAATAATAATCTCCAGTACCTGAGTTTTGTCATTCCTCTTCTTCAATGATCTTGAATCTCATTTACCTCTGCTATTGGCAGACATTTTCCCACTAATGAACTTCTCAAAAAAGTTGACAGGCACTTCCATAGCCCCCTGTTTAAGTACCCCCATCTCAGATGGCCACCACAGACTTCTGCAAATTGCACTTCACAGCATCAGATTAAGTAGTTTTGGACATCGAACTGACCTATGCCAGTGGATCCTGCTACCTTTACAGTATCCCCTTCTTTCTTCCCGATATCAGCTTATCCTTCCTTACTTTAAATTTTATCTTCATTATCACTTCCTTGTTCTCTCTCAAATCTTTTAAACTTATTTCTCTTTATACTCACTTCAAACCCACCCAAATTTGGTTAAATACAACTTCCACTGACTTTGACCCCTATAAGAAAAGAAACAACAATAAAATAAACATGCCAAATACATATAACCATTCTAACTCATATCACCTTAAATTTATGACCGCTAACCTCACAAGGATCCTTAATATTGAGTGGCAATATTGAAATATCCTTTTCCCCACCTGTTTCCTTTCCCAAAGTTTGCTCTGTCTATATACCCCAAAGGATTCTTTTTTCACCTCTTTCTCTTCTTAACAGCACACTATCATTGAAACCACCTTCATCTTAATAGTTAAAGCAGTGAATCACAGCCTTGAAAGCAGCTCCTAGTCCTGTTTTAGCTTTCTCCTAAGCTTTTCACCAGCTGATTCACTATGTTCTACTCACCTGTACAGTCTGACTCTTTCAACCACATTTAAATTAAATTTGAAGAGGGCAAATATTTCCCCGAGAAAAGTCTCTAGTAACTACACTTTCATTTGTGTGGTTGCCAAATCTAAGAACTGTACTAGCTTTCTAGGATGAAGAGATCATTTCCCTTCCTCAAGCCATCTCAGTTATTCTGTTGCTTTCTCAAATTCAGAAACTTCACCTGACAATTAATGCCCAAGATACCATGAAAAATTCCAAGTTTTTCATGAAGATGTTATAAATATCTTCTTGCCATCATTTAATCAATCCCCTTTCAATTCTGCACATTTATTTCACTAAAATAGTCTATAACACATAGTACACAAATAAAGTCCCATAATGAATAGGGCAAACCCTTTCATAATGTTTTTTTGTGACTGGGGTATGTCTGGCAATCAGTGACCTATACCATGATTATTGCCTGTTCTAGTTATTACAGACTTTCCAAACCTCCTATCATATAGTTTTGTAGAATCGTTTGAGTATAAAATATTAAACCACTTAACATTTTAAATAAATACTATGTGATCATCATTATATAATCACAGGGAAAAGTAAAGTATTGGTGTGGAGAGCTGTATAGGACACTTTATGGAACACTGTGTAGGGATAGACAGGGTTAAAAATATAAGCCTAAAGAAGTAGACAAGCATGTAGCTTCTGGGAGGCAGTCACACATACCTGGAGCTTGAGAGAAGGGAAGGAGTCCTAGAAGAAAGATCACATTTAACTGGGCAGTAGGGTGGGAAGTGCACAAGATGTCACTTCAGAGTCAAGCATAAAGATTTTGCCGCTTAAAAGGCCCTTTACTTCAAAGGTCAGTAAGGAGGGGAAAACATGAAGATTGGGAAATAAAGCCAGACTTTATAAACTGAGAAGAAAATGAGGAACAGAATCAAATTTAGAGTGGACATAGAGTGATCAGGGTAAAGTAAGGAACATTTAGGATGCATTGGGGGCTCATCACACAATAACTGTGACATTCCTTCCAATGGTAGACAGCCAGATGAGGTGGAAGAATGGTGTCTTTACTATCTTAGAATCATACTCAGTGTGAGTTGTTTAGGAAACATAATCATTGATAAATGTACAAGGACCACCAAATGCTCAGGACTAGAGAGGTGTTAAAGATTTGATACAGAAATGTAGCAGCAGGGGCTTTTCTCATAATAATTTTACAATGTAGCCTTGTGCTGTGGTACACACCTGTAATCCCAGCACCTTGGGAGGCTGAGGCAGGAAGATTACAAGTTCAAAGCCAGCCTCAGCTACTTACCTAGGGCTGAAACAAGTTTGTGAGACTGTCTCAAAATAAAAATGTAAAAAAAAATAAACAATTACAGGGCTTGGGATATGGCTCAACAGTTAATTGCCTCTGGGTTCAATTTCCAGTAGCTAAAAGAATTTTATAATCTAGTTAGGAAGAAAAGGCACTGTTCGTATATGGCACAATGATGCAAACAGCGTACTGCCCAGGTTATAATATAACTCTTCAATGGGATGCTAGGAAATAAGCTAACTTGATTATCAGAGTCACGAAAATCCAAGTGATAAGAGTATTCAAGAACTCCCTTGAGTAGAAATAAGGGAAATAGTTCAGACAATAATGTTTCCCAGAGAGGAATCACCAAACCTAGGAAAACAAGAAAAGCATGCATACAGGGTACACTTGATTGTCATGTTGTTGCCTGAGACAAAATTAGGTAAAGTTGGTAGTTGAACTTCTAGGTGTTGGTTCGTTTTTTTTTTTTTTTTCTTTTAAAGAGAAACAACTTTATTTAGTTTTTCACATGGCCTTAGTTGCTTCAACACTCAGTTGTGTACGTGGTGCTGGGGTTTGAACCCGGGTCCTCATGCTTGCCAGGCAAGCGCCGAAACCACTGAGTCACCGCTCCAGCCCCTAGGTATTGGTTCTTACTTGCAGTTATCGATTGTTGGAGTCATGGATTAGAAGATATTTTAAGGCAATAAAAGTGCCCCCAGAAATAGCTCCTAGAGCTGTGGAGTGACACTGGTAGGTCAGTAGGTCAGGAATACTATAAAAAATGTGCAGGAATGTGGGCAACAAGCCAAAGTGAGACCCATGCTGTGATTGACTCTTCCTTGGGGAGCTAAGAAGGAAAATCAAGTTTCCAATAGGACTGGGCAGAGACTGTTTAATGTTGGAACATGTGGTCCTAATGTACTTTCAGTGCTGCCTATAATTTGATTATGTCATAACATGAGTTATTAAAATATAGTCAATTTTTAGAACAAGAAAAGTTAGCCAGGGATATACATAATTTTGCAGGGCAGGTAAAAATAGAAGATCCAAGGTAAAATTTGATGTGGTTTAGAATCATCAGGAAAAAAAAAACATGAAGAATTATGGTTTGAGGTTAGCTTTGAAGGATGAGAAGCATATCAATTCATCAGTTCAGGAGTTTGACATGCAGAAGAAAAAATTCTAGCCTTTCAGGTGGAGAAGAGGGTATCAGCATCTTCAAATAAAACATAGGATGATATTAGAGCTGACATGGCCATGAAGTGGTGAGGAGGCTTAGCTGGTGAAAAGCAGGTGGTCAGACGGCTGATGGTTTTCAAGCAGACCTAGATTGGACCTCACTCCTCTTCAGCCCTTGGGTATCTAACTGGGTGAGCCCTGTGTGCATAAAAGCTCCTGAGGTAAACCCATACACAGTCATTAGGAAAATGAGCCAAGTCCCCGGGGAAGCATTGTGATATACAGTGTCTGAGCTTCTCCAATATCCTTATGTAATAAGGTGCCTTATAAATGTTATTAGCTGCAGGTTTTATGGCAAATTTTATGCCATTTTGATTATGATGCTGCTGGATGACAGCTAGTTTACGTTGCTTAAACATCCTCCGTATCTAATGTCGAAAGGAAGCTAATTAGCTATAACCATGAAAATGGCTGTGTCATGTGAAAAGGAAACTATGTAGACGAAATTTCTTTACCCTAGGATTGAGAATGTTATACAATGATTACCTTCCATTTTAAAACATTTACCCAAGCTAAAAGTCACAGAAAGGAAATTAAAAAATGAGAATGTATAACTGTTGTTTTCTAAACACATTTTTATCTGTAGCAGGCATTCATGACCCAAATTCTTTAATAGTTTATAGCCCAATGAATCACTTTCTCCCGGTCACCAATTCCATGTGGTTATATGTTTATTAATGTCTCCTGATGGATCATCAGTCCATATTTCTTTATAACATCCTCGACAACATATTCAGAACATTATTTAAGACTCATTATTCACTGAAATAAAACATGCAAAAGCACAAGTTGGGTAGTGGGGATATTTTATTAGTGTGTGCTGTATTCTAAGTCCCTCATCAACATAAAACACTGTAAAGAGTCTATAAATCTAATTAAGAACATTAGAATAAGAAAAAAAATCACTGAGTATTTAGTTAGAATAGGGGAGCCTCATACAGAAGCAAATTGTTAGTTGCAGTAATAAATGGCAATTGAAACACCCTCATTGCATTTTAACACTTAAACACAGAAGTGACATAGATGGTGTTTACCATTAAACAAACACCAGAACCAGATAAAGGTTACTACCACTTTTGTGAAATGTCAGAATATTTATCTGGGAAAGGGCAATATTAAAAGATTGAGGCACTAATTGAAGATTTTTGTCATACATCTTTTAGAAACGATCTTTCTTTGTTCACAGGCAAGGAAACTGACCTTGTGGGCTCTAATGATCTGATATGGTAGCCATGGGGTGGGTCTGGGGATGATGATTGCCCAGGTCATGAAATTGCAATAAACTGATTAAGGTCTTAGACTTTTAAGATGCATTCTATTGTGCCATGAACTGCCTTTAGAAAATAAATGTGGCGTACCTGTGGCCTAAGACTGGCAATGGCCCTGATAGACATAATGTGTTTATCTTTAGCGGACTATTCTAATGCTTTTAAGCCAAGCTTTGCAAATGGAAAGATTTCATATGAAAGTCATTTTCCTGGCTTCTTACGAAAATCCTGACACACTGAGCTGTGTTCCTGTGTGGCAATGAGTAGCTGCCCTCTAGAGAAGGCTCTTGTGCTCTGCAGCTGGCTGCCATCTCTGACCCCCTCTAGTCATCCCCAGACTGCTTAATACAAGGCTTTATGAGCTTCTTGAACCCGAAGGAGCTCTTCCTTCAGGAAATTAGAGATCCTTTGACCGACATTTGATAGCTGAAAAGGAACACTCACATAAATCCTCCCTGAACAGAGAATATTGTTTACTAGTGACCCTCTGACTCCCCATATATGGGAAAGTGGTTGGAAATTTCTTTCCAAAGAGAAACTAATATGAACAGTGGATGTCCATTCTGCCATTGAGGTCATCATGCCTTATTGGATCCTTTGTCAGTAATGGAAGCAAGTGCCTAAACTCTAGAAAACTAATGACTAAACACAATTCTGGAACAGATGTCTATTGAGCCTAAGTCCCTGGGCCACAATGACCTTTTCACAGGGTGATTAAAATGGAAGTTACCTAATTAGTTTAATTTTAATTTTAGAGCTGCTTGCCCTTAAAATGTCCTGTCTCACTCAACTTTCTGGGATCTGGCATTCCACAGATAGTAATGAACCCCTTGGGATAATTCCCTCTCATGCTTAAAATGAACTCCATTCAAGAGCAAAGCAGTTTATCTGATATTTTCTGGTGGATCTCTTTTGGAGAGAGAAGGAGTGAGTTCAGGGAGCCTCAGGCAGAGAAGAAAGTGGGAATTAATGAGGAGGAAAAAGAGACATTGAGAGGAAACCATGTGGCAAGAAGTACAGTGAGCCAGTCATGGCCCCTCTATCCACCTAGTTCTGCATGGCCTTAAGCATTTTAGTTAGTTTCATACACCACCATACCTCTTGCCCACTGGAGATTGCCTTTAGGTTGCTGCAGAGCTCACCAGAGAGTGACTAGGCTTATGGAAGACATTTATAGTTTTTTTTTTTTCAAAGACCAAATTAAGTTGAAGAGTTTGTTAAACCTCCCTGTCCAGCTCTGTTACTGCCAGCAATAGACACAAATAACACACAGAGTGCATACCTATGCTAAAAAAAGAAAAATACTAAACTAAGCTACAATTCAACACTAGGTCTTCCTGATTCAGTTTATTTTTTTGAAACATCCTGATTCAGCTTTGGTAAAAAGAAACCAAATTCAAGAAGTAAGAAATTACATTGGATAATATTTTTATATAACACACAGATGACCAGTTGGGTAAAAAACCCAGCTTGTCCATTTATTAGACTTTCACTTAAATTGAAAAATGATAACATGATTTGATTAGATTTCTCCCAAACTGAGCATTTCAGTTTTCTTAGACCCATATGTATATAGTCAATGTTCACACATTCATTCTGGGAAATATGCCCTGCTAAGCAGAGTAGAACACTCTGAGATGACTGCACTCTTGAGGGTTTCAGCCCTCAAGGAACTCACCATATATTGATATAAAATCCATGCAGATGGCTGCCCCATCAAGAAAATACAGCAAGTACTATATGATTGGTACAGATATTAAAGTAGGATTTTAATGTGGGAAGGCCGTGCCTGCGACAATGCTTGATACAAAGCACAACTTTAATAAACGTCTGTTGAATAAATGAATGAATGAATGGACAAGACTAATTTCAAGTGAGTTGATTATGTAATGTTCCCTGGACTGGCTCTAGAGAATATGTACTCTAGAGAACAGAATTATATTAGATGGAGGAAAATAAGTATGACAACATTCTAGAGACAATGATATAGAAGTGAGTGTGAGAAATATTTCAGGGAGAATGAGTAGATATATTTAGCTTATAAAGAAAATTGGGGAAATATTTTGGAATGTTAGAACCAAGAGTAAGGGGGCTGGAGCAGTGGCTCAGCAGTTATGGCGCTTGCCCGGCTTGTGCAAGTATGCGAGTTCAAACCCCATCACCATGTACACATTGAAGTCCCGGAGCAATGAAAGCTGTTTGAAAATTAAATAAAATTTTTTTCTCTCTCTTTCTCTCACCATCTCTCTCTCTTTAAAAAAAATAACTAAGAGTAGGGAAGTTAGAGCCAAGTTGTGATGTAATAGCATAAGTCATAATAAAGACAAGTGTGAGAATACTGGAGTGTGAGAATACTGGAAAGATCTACTTTTGTATCAACTCTGTATTAAACAATTTGTATAGCAGAATAAAAATACATAAATATACTTATGTCTTTTTAAGAGACATTTGTTTTTTTATGACATACTTTGAAACTTGAACAAGGACAGTGATATTGATGAAAAGATGTATGGGTAGAATATATTTACTACAGTCTTGAATGGTCCTTGCTTCCTTGCTGCATGCATTTAAAAATATTCAGTAAGCTAATTTTTAAAACTGTTAAAACTTACCCCTTCAGATCCCTGTGCTTATACTCTATGTAAATAGTCAAACTGCCCAATGACTGCTATGTAGACACAAGAAATGGAGAATATAAGATTTTTAGTTTAAACTAATTATTTTGACAGGTAGGTATCTATAGGAAATGATCATTAATTGGTTATTTCAACCAGTTTCCAAAATGATGTTTTAAGATTTTTTTTCTGATGTGATATTTTTACTGTTTCATTCAATGTAATTTAATATGAACCTTCAAAATGTTAACCACTTAAATCTGACTATTCAACCATAATAGAACACCTACTTAGAGAAGAAAAACATCAAGGTATGCAACCAAGATAGGCAATTTTAAATATTATTTCCTACTTGTAACCTCTATCAACATCCTAAATTATAATAAAAACAATTAAGAATGCATTAAAAAAAACACTCAGAAGTTAGGTTGCTTAGTTATTCCCAAACTCTACTGCAAAATGTCCCTTTAGTTATAATTGGCATGACTGAGTGTTTGGAAAATGAATTATCTGTTCCTGGTTGCAGGCTTCTCAAGGAAACATTTCAAACTTTCTCTTGCTAAATCAGGGCCCAGTGAGAAATGAGACTGCTACCCCATTTTTGGAAATGAGCAAGTATCTCCAGAATTCTGATTGTTTTCTTCCTGTTTTACCAAAACATACACATTATTCATTACTTGCCCAATCTTATGAATGAAACAATAGCAAGTCTACTACTTTCTTAGCAAGTGTAAGATCTTCATGAAAGCATGAGCTTCTGCAATTCGTACAGCTTCAGAATAAACTTTTCTAGTTCATGCTGTTTTTTTGTTAATTTTTATTTTATTAATTAAATTGTTCTTATTCCACTTACAGATGCTTTCCTCGTACAAAATTGGTGCACTTTGAAATAAGGAATTTAATGAGCAAAATTTACAAATATATTTCCTTGTGTTTCTTTTTATTGCCCTAGATATTTCCCCTTATGTTTAATTATTTGAAACACAAGTTCTGCTTTAAATAGATATCAGAATTGACCCTATGAGGTACACAATTTCTCCAGGAGGGAACAAGAATCCCGATTGTAATATATCCATTAAAATGTCCCCACAAACTATTCCAATCTAAATTATCTCAGGCTGCTGTGTCTTTCCAGCCTTATTGATTTGAAAAATAACAAACAAGTATAAATGACATTTACAGCTCTTAATTGGTGTCATTAGCGGTTCTTATTATTCTGCAGGACAAGCACTAACCCTTTATTGAGAATTCAGTGATGCAGTTCTGCTTGGGACTCATCAGCCTTAAAGACAAGTAATAAAACAGCTGAGTGACTGACTTAGAGCCCTATTCATCAACAAAGGCCACAGGCAGCTGGGCCCTATTTTCCCTTGATTTGTTTTATGCACTTATTTAGACCTTGGAACTCCAAAAGGAAAAAGCCATGATCAGAGAAACCATGTGAACTGATTTCTTACACCTTCCAGTTTTAGTGATTCTAGGACCAATTTTAGGGGTTTACTTGTGTTGCTCCTCTCTGCTCACCAATCATTTCAACAAAATGCAGGGAATCAAGAGTAGGTGAAAAAGCGGGTATTCCTCTGTCTTCCTCATCTTAAGTTGTTTTTGGCATCCCCAAGGTTTCTAGGGATGATTAATGGTTTATGAAAAGGTTTTGCATTTAACAGGACTCTGGGTCAAACCTTGGGTTTGACATGTTCAGTCACAGTCGGAGAAGAGGTTGTAGACACATGGCTTTCCTTGGCCCTTGAAGACTTTCCTGCCTTTTAGCTCAACCATTAGCTAACTCCTAGGGATTAGGCAGGCTTCCTGTAGGCTTCTCATGCTTCGGATCCAGGAAAAGTACAGGGTAGACCTCTGTGGGTTTTTTCAGGGCAGGTCATCTCCTCAGGCTTTGAGAGCTCACCGACCTCTCTGTGCAGTGATCCATGGCTCCTACTCTTTCCCTTGTGATTGTCTTTTAATTTAATTTGGACTTCCTGCTTGTTCAGAGAATTATTGATGTTCTACTTGGATAGCTATAATGAATATATGTTTTGTTTTTATCTTTTATATTAACACCAAGGTGATTACATCTTGATACTTAGGTAACTATTTCTTGTTCTGTAAAACATATATATGGTAACCAAAAATAATCATCCTACTTTTGTAATCCATGGCATTGACTGAATAATTTAAGGTACATAGTTGTGAATGAAAATCTAACACTGTGAATCTGATCCCTTGTAAATTGGTTGCATAATCTATGTGGGAGTTTATCTCTTTTATTTTCATAATTTATTTCCTGTGCAAACATCAGTTGGGAAGAAGCATCAGATTTTCACCCACAGCCTGCTTATTACCTAAGCTGGACCGTATGAAGCAGAAAGTAGGTCAAGTAGTGCACAATGCATAAGTGGGTCCATTAAAGGATGGCCCCCACTTCATGTTCCTCCTCAGTACCCTTTCTCCCATGAGACTCCTAACCAATGCAATTGCTCAGTCTAATTTTATATCTCTGTTGTGATTGTCTGCAGTCAGCATTAATAAACCAGGGATTTAAGAAAAAAATAGTATACAACATCATGAACCTAGTTTATGCTATATGAAACTTGAAAAAATACATACTGAGAAATCAGAGTCCCTTTAATTAACTGTTCAACTTGCCTTTCAAATATTTGGACAAATTTATGACAAGTAACTTATATCCATTCTCTTTCAAATATAATAATCTGATGCAAATGTCTGCCCAGCAGTGAGGTGTTTAAGTTCCATAAGGAAAGGGTGGGTGTCTTTTTTTCATTCTTCTTTGCCTGCCAAAACCACTCTTAGAGTTATGTGTTCCATGCTGAATCAATGTTATGACTTGTCTGTGTAAAACAGGGTATAGGTGACAAATGCAAGCTGTCGTGTGCCTCTCACTATGAAGCAGAGAGCCCCCAGGATCCTCTGCGAGTACACTGGGTTTCAAACTTCATTGAGCAGCAGTCCTCATTCGGGAGGGCACAGGGACTAGGTGCTCTCACATGCAAAGGCAAGTAGAGGTCAAAAGACAACATGAGTTGCTAACAAAGCAATCCAAATCTACAAACTCAGGCCTTCCAATCTTTTTGTCACTGATTCCCACAGTGGCACTATTCTTATACCCAGTATTGCCCAGTGGCCAATTGTTATGGTTTAGGTTTCAGTTGTTCTCTCCAAGCTCATATGTGAAACAAAGCAAACATGCTTAGAGCTGAGATAATTAGACTATGACACTCTTAACCTAATCAGTGCATTAATTCACTGACGAGGACTAATGGAGTGGGGAGTGGTAATTATAGGCAAGTAGGGTGTGGCTGAAGGAAGAAAGTCACTAGGGTATGGCTTTAGGTTTATATTTTGTCCCTGGTGAGTGGCGCTGGCTATCTCTCTCTTCTTCCTGGTTACTATGTCATGGATGGCTTTCCTCTGTCATGCCTTTCCACCATAGTGTTCTGACTCACCTCGGGCCCACAGCTATGGAGTCTGACAACTGTAGACTGAACCTCTGATCTGTGAGCTAAATTAATCACTTCCTCCTTTAAATGGTTCTTATCAGGTATTTTGATCACAACAGCTGCAAGGACTAACCAAAAGAGAAATTGATACTGAGAGTGAGGTAGCTGCTGTTACAAACCTAACCATGTGGTACAGTAGCCCTTGGAACTAGTTTGTGAGGGAAGGAATTTTGAAAAGTTTAGATATGCAATCTGGAAAACTTTAGGATATTGTAATGGGAGCTTAATGGGTGTTTCTGGAGGGAGCTCAGGGGATCAGAATGCCAATAGGACCTTGGAGAGTTCACTGTGCTTGTGAGGCTTCAGAGAAGGAGGACTCTATGGGAAACTGAACTAGAGTCTACTCATGTTACCTTCCGCCAAAGAAGTTGTTAAACTTTGCCTGTGTCCTGAGACGCTCTGTGAGGCTAAATTTAAAGGTGATGGGCTGCTCAACATAGCAGAGAATGGTTAAAGGCAGCGTAGTATTTAGGTGGTGTCATGAATATTGCTGGTGCCCTTCAGTTTAAGATGCTGTGATGATCAGGAAGAGCAGAGGGTAAAGCAGAAATCTTTGAAAATTCTGAAGTTTTGCCAGAAAAGAGCAAGCAAAGGAAGACTAAGGGGGACTAAGGAAGCTGCGGTTGCAAAAGAGACTGTAGCTACTGAAGAGATACTAAATATTTTACAGAGACAATAGAAGGGATGACTTCAGGGCATCTCTGGAGCTAGCAAGACTATACCTATATAAGGTTCAAAAGTGTAAAAATAAAAATTCCTTTGAAAAGAGATCACAGGAGCCCCTTTGCATGGGGTAGGGCTAGGGATTTGTTTCACTGTGCTGAGCCACCAGACAAACAGAGGCTGCAACAGCTATGATCCCAAATTAAGCAAATGACTTGGTTACTATTTGTGATGGTGACAGATCCTGGTGTCAACCCCACTGTGCATTCCTGTGGGAATAAAGGATGTTGGAGTTAGGGGTTTATGGAGGTTTCCCAGCAGGGTATGCAAGAAAGGCCAGGCAAAGTGTATCAGGGTAGAAATCCCTGTGGGCTGCCCCTGAAAGGGTGATGGACAAAGATGAGCAGAGGGCTCTGAAGCTTCTGTGAATATCCCAAAGATTAAGAGATGCAAGTAATTTAAGGGTCTGCCATAGAAAGCTGTAAGAATTGAGAAGAAACAAGCCAAGAGAGAGGCCACATAGGTTACAACCAGAAAGTCCATAGGTGCAGAGTTATGCAAGTCCTTTGGAGAAAATATCGTGAAGCCATGAGCTTTATTATATTTTGGACTTGGACTTTTGAGTAATGCTAAAACTATTAACACTTTGGGGATTCTTAAAAATGGAGTAAATGTATCTTGCATTGAGAGATGATCATGATGTTTTGGGGGTCAGAGGCAGAATGCTATGGTTTAGACATGAGATGTCTTCTATAAAGCTCATGTGTAAGAAAATGCAAAAATACTTAGAGATTAAAGGATTCAGCTATGAGAGCCTTACCCTAATCAGTGGATTATTCCACTAACATGGATGAGCTGGGTGGTATCTGTCAGCAAGTAGTGTGTGATTGAATAAAATAGGTCGCTGGAGACATGCCTTTGAGTTTTCTATTTTCTATTTTTTTTACTGATGAGTGGAGCTCTTTCTCTGATTCCTAGTTGCCATGTCATGAGCTTCTTTCTTGTGCCACTCTTCCACCATAATGTTCTGCTTCACTGTGGGTTCAGAGCTATGGGTTCACCTGACCATGGACTGAACATCTGAAACCATCAGTCAAAATAAAGTTTCCCTTCTCTAAGTTATTGGTTTTGAGTATTTAGGACCCAGCAATGCAAAAGCTAACTAAATCACCAACTGTTGACAATCTCCAAAATATGAGAAGGGAGGCTCACACAGGACTGTACCTAAGCCATGGTCAGCCGTTTGGGAGAAGAAGGTGGATCTCCGCATCAAAATCTATCCCTTTCTGCGTGGCCCTCAATGATCTTTTCCATGCTCTTGTTGTTCAGTTAATGGATCCTATTTTCTTCTCCTTAATTCACTATTTTTAATCTTCATTTGTGACTTCAAGCCAACTACATAACACTTGTGAACCAATAACAGAGAACTAAACACAAGGTGATTCACTTAGTGGATTCTCACAAGAATTCTAACCCCAAAACAGCTGTGTGCAGCTAACTTCATTTTGCTACTCTCTATTGTTAATGTACAGTAACCCCATATGCGTAGGTGCCCAGGGTTCAAGTGCATTCTCTTAAATGGAAGTGCTAGGAAACCGTTGCAAGGCATTCATGTTAGTCTCACGCTGTGATCAATGACCATTAGAGGAGGTATACACAGTAACGATCTGTCCCCCATTTCATCAAGTTAACAGTTAATTCTAGAGGACCACTTCTTGACACAACACATGAAAAAGGGGTTGGACACAAAGGTAGGAAGAAGTCCGAAGCTCAAGAAGCTAATGAGAGAAGCAGGAAGGTAGAGATTTTCAGATGCTTTTCTTTTTTCTGTTTTTCTATTTAAAAGAGAGAAAAAGGAGGGGTGAGGGAGTAACAGAGAGAGGGAGGGAGAATCGATTTTATTGATTTATTGCATCTGACCTTTGTTTCTCCAACCCTTAGTTGTGTATGTGTTGCTGGGGTTTGAACCTGGGACCTCACATATGCAAGGCAATTTCTCCAAGCAGTGAGCTGCACCTCTGGTGGTTTTCATCTGAAGATGTCCAAAAGGATTACCTGAAAAAATTTAGAAATAAGAACAATGGCAGAGTACCATTCTGTTTCAACAGTGTTAGAATTTCTGGGGATTGAGTTGGAGTTGGTCAGTGTTTTTGTCTATCTATCTGTCTGTCTGTCTATCTAACTACCTATTTTGTCAGGTGAACAAGCCAGGCATCAGTGTGCTTGTCCATCTATCTATCTATCTGCATTTTTCATATAAATTAATTCATTATAATAGGAAATATCAGATGATTTGATTTACTACCTTTATAGACATGTTTACTCTTTAATGAAAATTATATTCACATGATGAAAGTTTTTAGACATCCAAAAATACAGAGTTTATTAGATTATTTTGTAGAGTCTATGATTCACATTATAAGATTATTCATATGTTGTTAATGTGGTTATGAAAAAATAATTTAATGAAGAGAAGGTGGTGATATTACCATATTTCAAACTTGAGATTCCTAGGGGAGAAGGAAATGGAGATTCTTAGTAGGCTGACAGAACTTAAGAGACAGCTCAGAGGAAATGAAAATCATATTTCAATCTATGGGTTTCTGCTTTGAGGAACTGATGGTCAGATACTTGTTTTATCTCATTCAAGTTGTGAAGAATAAATGCAAGGTCCTTAGTGACCAGCCATTTGTGGTAGCTTGTTATTTTTCATCATCTTGTGGTAAAACTGTGTCACGAACCTGGCTGACAAACTCTTTACTGGAGCACCAGGCCTTACATCGAGCAAAACTCAAAAACAATGTCTTGTGTCCAAGAAGATCATAAATTAGATCTCTGTGGCATGTCCGTGTTCCTGGTCACCAGTATTTGTGAAGACAGGGTTCTCACTGATGTTTTCCCTTCCTATTTCAGGCCAATGGATGTGAGGGTTCACATGCAGGATCCTGCAGGTCTTCGGCACTCAACATCCTGCTCAGCTGCACTGAGCGCTGGTTCAGAAGCCCTCAAGAGCCAGCAGGAAGATTTCCTCTGATAGCACGGCATACTTTAATGTGCTCAATACAAGTTGCAAATGAGCAGCGTGTATTTCAGTTAGTCAGTGTTATTCTGTGAATGGCACTCGGCCCTTGATCTGTAGGCAATGTGAGAGAAAGCTGTGAGGTCTTCCACAAAGCAAAGAGACAACAGGTTTCTCCCATTTCATTCAGCAACAAAACATGGTGCCTACCAGCAGCAGGCCATCAAAGGAAATGGTGGATGTTTGTATTGGCGTTTAGACACTAAGATATTCGAGTCTTCTTGTCCAAGGGATAGGCTCTTATTAAGTCTGCATTTCAAGAACAAATCCATGTGGGGTGTAAAAGCAAGAAAACCAGCAGAAACAATACTTACGGATTTGACTGTTCTTTTAATTTAGGAAAGTCCTGACCTCAAAGTAAGTGTCATTTACTCCAAATGCATATTTATTAATGAATTAGAAGAGAGTAAATTCAACTGGGATTCACAAAAAGGTGGGTTTTAGACCCCGTTTTCTCATGGACTGACTTGGTGACCTTGGAATATTTACTTAAGATTTCAGAACTTCAGTTATCTCATCATAAAATGAAGGAATCAGACCAAATGATCTCTAATATTCCTTCCAGCATTAACATTCTGCAAATTTATTCTTTGAAAATAGGAAACCTCAAATGAGCATTTGGTTTGAAGTGTGACTGGTTTTACAATCAGATTTATTGTCTATGACCTATTCAGAATCCAAAATCTACCTGAAGAATTCTCAGCTCTGTTTTCAGACGAAGCAGCAGTCAGAAGTTTAGCCCTGAGAGACTGGAATGAGTTTTTACTCTGCCCCTTCCTTAAAAGATTAGGGAACCATATCCCAGTGAGCAGATGTGGCTGGCAAGGTTACTTAAGTAGTAGTCTGAGCTAAACGTAGAACTGGAATATTCTAATTTGAAAATCAGTAATCTATACAAACATGTAAGCGTTCATATTTTATTTAAATCTGTGTTAGTAAAAATATATATGTGGATGTGTGTGTATATATACATAGAATTATATATAATACATATATAATTTGAAAATTAATCCTTGACTTTGCATGCCTTTTAATGAAAAGAGACAAAATTAAATGATACAAATTTTAAAAGTTAGAAATGTCACAATGGTCAATTCTAATTGTTTTGTACCTCCAAATTTGCGTGGACGAATTTTACAGTTGATGAATCAGGGACTGCTCAGCTCTTTTCACGTTGTTTTTAAAGTTCACCGTCAGTAGTTTTGTACTTCCAGGGCATACATTTCAGAAGTCTCTCCAAGACCCCTCACCTTTGTTTTCTGCTGTACACCTGAATGAAAGATAGGAAGCTACCTTGAGGATAGTGACCAGATCTGGGATGAACTGTTCATGCAAACTTGAGCAAATCACATAGTGTCTTTTCAAATCTATTCTCCACACCAATATACCAGGTTATTGGTATATAAGGCATTTATTGTCCAATTCAGCTATGAATTCCAAAATTCCAGTAGGTGAACATAGATAGATGTAGATAGGCACATAGGTAGATGGGTTCTTGCTCTCCCCACCCTCCCGAATTATACTGGATACAAGTAAAAAGTGAAACTGAGTGAAAAATGCAAGTTCCCTGTTTAAGAGAATTTTTTCCTCCTCTTTTCTTCTTTGGTATGCAGGAGGAACTGATTAAAACAGAAAACTTTAAGCTATAAATATTTAAACTGCTTTTTTACAACAGTGAGCTTAGATGCAAAGGCGGTAAGCACTTTAAGAAATAGATTGAAAAGAAATGTCATTATCTTGATTTTCTGAATTGATTTGCTTAATAACAATACTTAGCATTTATATAGTGTTCTGTATTTTCAAATTGCTTTATAATCATTAATCAGTTAATTCATACAACCTCTCTGTGAGGTCAAGATTATTATCCCAATTTTATACACAAAGAAATTGAGATGTGGAGAAATTAAGTGACTTGCCCAAGGTCATTGAGGAAGTGAGTGACAGACTCTGGATTAATACTATGAGTCTGAGTCCACACTGGCTAAATGACTTGTAGAATTTTATATAATCAACTGAATAATTAAAGAAGAAATAAGTATTTTCTCTAAAATAGCTAGAAAATTAATATAAACTTGGTCACTTACTGGCCTGAAATTTTCTAAATGTGATGTCTCTCAAATGCTATGTACATATATAACTAATCTATAGATATTATTATAAACAAAATCTAACTTTAATGCATTGATGTCCTTAATTTTAATAGTTTGCCCCAATCTGAATAATCTATGGGTGCTCTGAAATGCTTTCTCCTCTACTATTTATTTGAGAAGTCCTCAAAGCAGCTTGTGGTGCATGGTCCTTTAACCTTTCTCCCATCTCCCTCCTTTCCATTCCAGGAGAAAAAACTGGTGAATAATGAGATTAAAACAGACAATTTCTAAACCAGAGTTCTGTGTGTTGTGCACAAAGTTTAAAGAGGCAGGGAAATAATGACAGAACATGTAGATCAGATAGACTTTCATTTTGTTCTTAAAACATGGGCCATGTAATGGGGGAGAAAATAACACACACACACACACACACACACACACACACACACACACACAAAGAGAGTTATGTTTTGATGTCAGCTGAAGAAATGTCCCTTGTGACAAAAAGGTGAGAAAGTAATAGTATATAAGGGTTTCAAGACCAAAATCATTCTGGGTTTGAAAAATATTGCAAAAATGAAGGAGGTAAGAATATATACACAATGAGGCAGAGACCCATTAAGCAGGTCATAAGCTTGATTCATGGCAGCATTGGAGACTTTTAGGTAGGAGAGAGAAAACCATATACCAGCTTATTTATTCCTTTCAATTAGTTTGCACTGTCGTTATTGTTTTCCCCCCACTATCTTTAAATTTTATAATGAAAACAATGCACAAAAGAGATGCTTCAGTGCTCCTAAGCTTTGCTGTGTTTTCAATTAGCCCTGGAACGTGTGGCAAGTTGCTTAGGTGTGTGGACTCAATTTCCTCATTAAAGTGGGTGGCGTGGAGATCAGAAAAAAGGTGGGAGCAGTGTTAACTGAGCACCTCAGAGTGTGTTGTGCTAGATTCCACCCATTCTTTTTACCTAATCCTGGGTGGATGTTATTTATTTTTGGATAAGGAAACAAATACTTTAAAATACTAATGAGTTCATAAAGGTGACAAAACTGGTTTTTGAAATTAGGAATACATATTCTTCAATGTATTTATCTGACATTAAATTCTAGAACAGTTCAGGACAAAGCAAAATTAACTGGATTTTAAAGTAAGTCACTGGTTTCCAAATGTTGCCTTGTGCTGGAGTTCTCTGGAGGATCTTTAAAAGCAATTATGCCTGATGCCCATGAACATTTTCTGATATAATTGGCCAGGAGAGTCATATAGGCATTCAATTTTTTTTAATACTATCCATGAGATTTGGAACTACTTATGTAAGCAAATAATAAGAGACTCACTGTGAGATATAGCAGCTAATGATAGTAAAGATGAGGAATGATGAAGACCCATTTTGGATGAAGACCTATGTTAGACAGTTATCATGAAGTTTTCTTTGATTTTTTTAGAGTAAATTTTATTTATTTTTCATTTTGCCAACAGTAAGTTGTGTATGTGGTGCTGGAGTTCAAACCTGGGTATTTGCACACACCAGGGAAATGCTCTACCACTGAGTCACTTCTCCAGCTACCTTACACAGCTTTCTTTAGCAGAACTGACTAAATTTCTTGGCTGAACACTGTTATGATGGGAACCTAAGATACATAAGTTTTCAAAAGGATAGGAACTATTTTTCCTAGCTTCCTTTTATTCTCTTTCTCCTATGCTGTTTTTTTTTCACTCTGTATCTTTTTAAATTTTGACTCCTCTTCTTTCTTTGTGACCTGGAGATACAATTATAATCATCTCATGCTCTGACTATTTCAACCCACATCTCTGGCTTAGGTCTCATTTTTCAAAGTCCACTCCATCCCTGCTCATGGGAATGGAAAAGCAAACATTGAGCAGTTAGACACACCTAGACTTTAGTCTTACCACTTCCAAATATAAAATTTAAAAAAAGCAAATTATTAACTTTAGTATGCCTTGCCTCACATATAAATTGAGAGGAAAACATTTAACTTAAAGAAAACCCAAAGGGATCAAATAAGGGGACCAGCATGCTACTATGATCCCTGAGCCTTCTATACACTAACTTTTCTTCTGTTCCCATACTTAGCACTAAATATTGTTATCTCAAAGCAATAATTTCTTCCTTCCATAACACTGTGTCTTTGCCAATATTTTGGCACTAATTTATTATTTCATTACATATTGTATCATTTCAAATTTATCTTTCTCTTATTTCCCACCTTATTACAGTGTTTCTCTTTTTATATATGTTACAATTTTACCTTGTCTTTGGGAATACATTACAATTCTTTTGTTTGCTTGTTTGTTTGCTTGTTGTGGTTTATTGTTGAGTCTAGGTCTTGCTAAACGGCCGGTGCCAGCCTTGACTTTGTTATTCTCCTTAGCCTCCAGAGTTCTTGGAATTACAGGCAAGCATCACCCTGCCCAGATAAAGTATGAAATTTGAGACTTTGAGCCCAAAACTTCAAATACTGAATTTAGAATTTCTTTACATCCAGTTACAGTGCTTACCTGGAATGAGGCAATGAATTTCAATAATGCAATAACTGATATATGTTATTGTCTAGGGAAACTTACCTCTCATTTCAAATTTTCTAGGTAATGTCTTCATTCAAGATTCTTTATTTGAAATTTCTGTGTACAATAAATTGAGGTTTCCCAGCTTCTGTTCCAATATAATGGACATTTGTATTTCTACATCATTCTCTTTCTGGACACTAGACTGAAGAATGTCTTCTTTCTTGCTGCTTATGCAAATCCTACTTAGCCTTTAAGCACTATTTCCATGGCCATTGAGAAGCTGTTCTTATCTCCATCTGAGATCACTACTCACTAATTTCTTCTTTAATTGCTTACATTGAGAAAACACAGCACCTAAACAATAAGAATTAATTATTATTATTAGTTTTGGTCCTGCCAACTCTTATTTTCTGCATTTCATATATTTCCACTACATGTCAGCATTGATTGGAAGTTCCAGAATGGCAATAAACTTGCTTGACTATGTGCATTTTCTGCAATTCTGAATTTACACAAAGTGCTCAAAACATCTGCGTCATTTTGTTGATCTTCAGTGACTTTGGTTTAGAGGAGGAAAGGAATGGAAAGAATTTTGAGAAAATATAGTTGTTCTGCAGAACAAAGGGTAAATTTAATGGAATCTAGATTATTTACATACAGATTTTATTTCATGAATTCTCCATGGCTTTTGAAAACCTTACCCTGGTTCTCTCTCCATTGCTTTTTTTTAAGTCCCCTTCCTCTGTTGTTAGTGGGTATGTGCTTTGGGAATGCAAATTATTTCTTTAACATTAGACCAAAGCAAAAAATAATTAGAAAAGGAGATCAAAGATGCATCCTCTAACACATCTCAAGGCCAAATATGGATGATTTCTGAATGATCTGCTATTTTACTAAATCGTGTCACACAGATAATCAAAACTTATACTACCACATTTAATCTTGTATTAACTCCCACATTTGGAGAGTGATAGTGAGTCTGTCCAAATCAGTATTAATCTTCTTTAACTCATTGCAAGTAGACTTCTTTGCTTAGCAGAAATCTTGGCCTGAAAGCTAAAGAGTATGAGTACAATTTAATAGGCATAGAAATAAAAAATGAAAAGCAATAAAATCAAAGAACTGATTATAATGACCAACTCTCATGATACCTTAGGAAGCTCTTTAGATTGGCAAGAGATAGAGGTATTCATCAGAACAGGAAAGAAGTACTATTCTTCATAATAGCCTGACCTGGCATTCCTACTCTTATGATGAATTTTGGCTTGAATTGTGGTGTCCAATGAATGTAATCTCAGTATTTTGTCTTAAAAGAAAACAAAAATTAGAGTGGCACATGCATTTTAATCTTCATGTATACAAACACTATAACAAACAACCTTTTGTAGGGCCTTGTAATATGTGACAGATGGGAGTGAAAAAATTAAATGAAATTGAACGATCAATGCAAAGAAGACAACATTGGAGGTGGAGAGTGTCTTAGAAATCAATTAACTCAGTCCTCTTGTTTTGCAGATGAATTAACTGTGCCCGAGGGAGGGAGGTATAGAGACTTGTCAAGGTGACATCTATTTAACTTGGTAGAAACACGGCAAAAGCTGAAATTATTGACTTTTTAACTCATCATAAATTCACTACGTCATCAAGGGAATAAAGAATGCTGAAATAAGTAGTGAAGATTATAAAGGTGTGGGGCATATTTTACAGAAGCATAGATACATTTTTCAAAAATACTTTGTAAAATGTAGTGAACTAGTTCAACATGCAGAATTATCTCGAGAAGTCACATTGATTCCCTAATATTTTAAATGTTCTGCACCTACATGGACTTTCAATGTATATTTTATGGAAATGAGTTTGTCAAAATGTCAGATTTCAAATCAGGAATCATGGTACATCCTAGTAACCCCAGAGACTTGGGAGGCTGAGGCAGGAAGATTGCCTTAGAAACTTAGAAAAACATGTTCTGAAAATTAAAAAAGAACAAGGTAGGGAATATAGCTCAGTGCTTGAGCACCCCTGGATTCAAGCTTCAGTAACACACACACACACACACACACCACATACCGTTTCAAAAATTGTCACATATGCCAATTTTAGGTAAATTTTAGTGTTCTATTCCTGTAGGACTTTTTACCGAATTACTGCACCACCTAAGGGAGAAAGGTCTTATAAAAAGTTAGTGTGAAATAATCAACACCCTGACCAGCACACGATTTTGTGACTAGTTAATATGAAACCTCGGAAGATACACTAATTCTAAAACTGGAAGATATTAACATGAAAGCCCTTTATTTGTAGAAAATTTCAAATATCCTGGAATATCAGTAATGAATTTTATACTGCCTTCTGTCCCAGTGATTTGGGGAAACTGGGTTATTGCAATTCAAATCATTTTCTCCGTTTATTCCCACACTAACCCACCAGAGTTTTAATTTTTTTATGGAGTATCACACCAAATTGTTTCTACAATAGGCCTTTTATAACCGCTGCTCTCTAAGTTGTATCCTGTGGTCCCAGAACTTTTATACCTTCCTCTTTTCCACTTCCTCACAGGGTTCTTTTCTTATCACTTATTCTAAAAGAGCCCTTAAATATCAGTGAATCTCTGCTGTCTTCATCTGGAATTCTCCACAAGATTTACATTTTTTTTACAATGCAAAATATATATTTATTTTTAGTTTCATTATTCCTTTTCCACTTTTGCAATTGTCTCCTCTATAGAATCTGAACTTACTGAAATCAGCGCTGTTTTTGTCCTATTCAACTATGTATCCCTCAAGCATGAAAAAGTACCTAACTCAGAGTAAGTCTGTTATGGGTTGGATATCCCCCAAAACTCTTGTATGTTCAGAGGTGAAATGATTGAATTGTTAGAGTTATAACCCACTCATTCCTTCCTAGTTTGAATGGTGTGACTGGTAAATTTATGTAGGTGGTGTAAGGCTGCAGGTGGTGTGACAGTTGGGGACATGCCTTGGAGGGGTCTATGCTCTCTGTCCCCACCCACCCTCCAGGAACTGAGCAGTTTCCTCTTCTAAGACCCAAGATATTCTGCTTCATCTTGGGTCAGGAACAATGAACCTGGCAAGCTATGCACTGAGATCTCTGAAACCATGAATCCCAAAAAACCTTTCCATTCTCTAAGTCATTATGGTGAGGTATTTTCATCATGCTGATACAAAGCTAAAACAATGTCATGAATAAATACAGAAAGAATGAATGAATTCACTGAAATATGAGATAAAGAAGAAAATGTATCCACATTTCTGGTGTACCCTGTAACATCAGCTGGGTTCCCCCACCACCCACTTCTTCCCTGAGGTGGTGATAGATGAGCTCTTTTTCCCCCTCTTTTGTTTCTACCACTGTATAAGGAATCAAAATTACTAAGGAAATAAAATGGGATAAATCAAATGCTATCTTACTGTGATTTTCTTCTATGGGGATTAAGAAAGTCCATTGTTTAACCATGGAAGACAAGTCCCACATTCCTTTCTTAACATTTCTGTTTGGATGATTCTGCTTTAACTAGTGTGAGACGGTAAAGTGGCATCCAAGGTTTTAATAATATTCACAGCAATTTCTGATGTCCACGTGTTCTGTTTTATTTTAGGAAATATAATATGCAATCTATCTTTTCTGCATCTGTGATATCATGGTATCCTTTGTTCAATATTTTATGTGTTTTCATCTCTTAATGTAAACCACAATAGATTAAGCAGTTAATATTTCTTGAGTATCTCTTACATTTCTAGTAAAATACTGAGTTCTATTTGTTAAGCAGAAAAATAAATTTGGTGATATGGATTCTGCTTCAAGTAACTTAACATTATTTTGAGGAAACAGCCTTATAGAATACAGTCAAATAATGGCACAATCAATTGAGGGCTTAAACACCTAACCCGTTTTTTTCTTGCTCTTTTCTTAATCATGAAGCTGAATCCATGGACTCTGAGTTAGCATATTAGATAATTTAGCTTGCTTTAAATGTGGGTGATTCAGGGATGGGAGGGAGAGAGAAAGAGAGAGGCAAGTGGAGAGAGAGAGAGCGCAAACTTTGTATTGAGTCTAAGAATGCTTGGATTCTAACTGCGGCTCTGCGAGAGATAAGGAAGGTTGAACTTGGCTACAGGTTTAAATCATCTAATTCCAAAGCTTTGTAATAAAAGAGCTTCAGGAAAATCATTCTGATTCTTTAGCATAAGTTTCCCACACATAATCTAGACTAAACCTATGTTTAACAATGAATTGAGCAAGAAAATCCCTCATGATCAAAATCTTTCAGAATAGAAATATAAAATAATAATTTGTGACAAGCAATGAAATTAATGTGATCAGAAGTAGACAAAAGGCTTGATTTTTGGAGGTTAAACTGCTGTTGGCTACTGAGAGGCTTTTAGTATTCCTGTGGGTAGAAGTGAATGAAGACATCATTTGGGACAGTGAGAATGATGAAGATGCCACTAATAGTGACAAAATGATAGAATACGCCCTTTTTGAAAACTTCATCAGCTATATATTTTATTCATTTAACATTTGTGAAGTGCTCATGTGCGCTACTAGAATATCAAGGAAGGGGATGTGGGGAAGAATATGGACCTCAAGGTCAGGATTTAAACCGTTCTTGGATCTTTTTGCTGGTTTATAACCTTGGTCACATTACATAATTTCTATGAATCCTTTTCTATTTGTCTACAAAAATGTGAATTATAATACCTACCTTGCAAAATCACTTTAAGATTGAAATAACTTCCATTCAGCTTAGTTCTTTGCATAATCAATAAATCTTAGACATTTTTACTTCACCTTAAGTTGGGGGATTGGGAAAAGTGATCTCCTAGAACCTGGGTCAGCTACCAAGTTGTAGCTAATAAAGAAGGCATCACTTATCAACTTAAGGACCAGTTACTGTGTAGCAGGAATTACAGAAGAGTATTCTTTGTCATGTTGTTCATAATTGGATTTCTTTTGTGAAAATTCAGTTACTTTCCTTTATTTTTAAAAGGTTTAAAGGATACTGTGGGTCAAGCATTCTGTTCACAAAGGCGAGGGTAATGCACCTCATGGAGCTGGAAAATTACAAACCAATACAGACATAGACACACTAGAGAATTATAAAGGACTTGTTCTCAAAGTGCATGGCATAGATTTTCAAATGGGGGATGTTATTTATGTAGGACTTGGGTCTCAAATGGGCATTTGTGAGATCTCAATAGCAAATGAGTATGTGGGGACAGAGGGAGGGGGAGGAAGAGGAGGGAATATTCAAACACTTTGGGAGACTAGGAAGCAAAGGGATAGAAGTTAGCAGTCAAGAAGAAAAACAACCATGGAAAGAATATAGTGAGTTAAAAATTGGATAAGTAAAGTTAGGTTAAAAATTTTAAGGGCTTGGGCTGGAGCGGTGGCTCAGTGGTTTCGATGCTTGCCTGGCAAGCACGAGGACCCGGGTTCAAACCCCAGCACCACGTACCCAACTGAGTGTTGGAGCAACTGAGGCCGTGTGAAAAACTAAATAAAGTTGTTTCTCTCTTTCTCTGTCTCTCTCACTGTCCCTCTTTCTTTAAAAAAATTTTTTTTTAAGGGCTTTAAAAGTCAGGCTGATGAGTTTGGGATTTAACTACCACATGAATCTAATAACCAGCCTCACTTTGTAGATGAAAGACAGGCATTTGAGGGCAATCAGTCTCCAAACCCCCACATTTGGATCTAGTGTTGAGTCTCCAGTGAAAGACAAAACATATGCCCCATGCAGCTAGCATACACAGGAAGACCAGGAATGGCACCTCTTCCACATACACTGAAAATATTATTGAGTTTTCTGGCACTTTATGTAGAACAAGCTGCATTGTTTGTAATATATATTTTCCTCTGTAATTGCAAGAGTGTGTCCAGAAGAGAGAGAAACACTAATCATCTTGGGTAATTCTATTCGATGCTCTTATCCTCAGGATACTGAAAATCTGATGGATTAAAACAGCATAATAGACTTTCAGCCTTTACAGAACTCCATGGGATGTTGCTGGGGTGAAAATCAGCAATTTTGAATTCTAGTGAGCAGCAAATATTGTTTGGGCACAGTTTTTAATATTTCTGGTCCTCAGAAACCTAATCTTTTCCCATTTGGGGGTGACAGTGACCTTAAATCAGCTATTCACAATCTGTTGGCAAGTGAAATCAAAATATATGCTTAGACAACCTTTTTTGCACGTCTTCACAGAGGGGAAAAAATAATCAAAGGAGTTCTCAGCCCAGAATATAAACTATGCTGACAATTACACTCATCCTGCCTAGACATTTCCTGTGCTAAACTTCATGAGGGGAGTAATGCAAAGCTGCCTTGCACATGGAGAAAAATCAATTTCCTAAGAGATATATCTTCATGTGTCATGATCCAGTGTATGATTGTGGCCTTTGATGTCTATTTAGCTAGCAGCAAATTTACAGCCATAACTTTTAATTCCCAGCAATGAATGCAGCAAAAAATAACTTAACAGTTAAATAAGAACCTTGTGCTCATTGGGTGACTGTAATCAACTGCCAGAAATGACCTTGAAATTGGACATTCCTCTCTGCTTAAGCACCATTAGCAATATTTTTCAGAAAGCAAACCATTTAGCTGGTTGGTCAAAATAAAAAAAATGCTGATAAAAATCTATTGTTGGCTACTCTAAAATGCATTGCACTATCTGTTCACCAGCTCAGGGTGAAGAGCATTGTATATTAAAAGATTTTCATTGTGTAATAATGTGAATACCAGCAGCAGTAATTATAAAATCAATAATTTGTAATAAATATGTCCTCCTTATATAATTACTAAATGATTGCAAAACCAATATTATGCACTAGTTAGAATGGAAAAGGTTCCTGCTAAAGACTTTCTATATTACACATTATTGTGCAAATCTTAAACACTCTTGGTCAAATGAAGCAAAGCTTTATCCCTATCAGAATTAAACTAAATACTATTTCTTTCAAGTTATGAAAAAATATTTGATTCGTGGTGAAACCAATTATTAGATTAAAATATCTGTCTTCAACATGACTATGTGTGAAGAAGCTCTACTGAATACTTTGCTTTACGTTGGATAATGTTGTTGAGATTTTTATTTCATTGAAATTATACATACCCACACTCACCAACTTGAGGAGTTTATCTAGTTGACATTTCTCATGACCTATATATAAAGACAAACTCAAAGAGAAATCATCATCAACACTTATATTTAAATCATAGTGTGAGCGAGCATATTCCTGATGGGAGAAAACTCACAAGGATTTGTGGTAGCATTACCTGTGAAATGTCCATAACTCTGTGAGGTTACTGACAGTGGGTCACTGCTGTTTATTAATGGCCTTACAGCACCCAAGGCTGAGTGCTGGCCAGTGGTAGTACTCAGATTAGGGTACAGTGCCTTTGTCATCAGATGTGAAAGTTAGTCTTTTATCCATACATCTGCTCTATAATTTCTCAAGGAATTTTTAATGTGTTTTATGGATATGTATATTCAATTTTGAGCTGGGTAATAGAAGGAAAAAAGAGAGTAAACAAACGTAAATGTGATTCAAGCAGTTTCCTGTCTATTTGAGGACATAAGCATTTTGGAAATATTCTAACTGAAACAAATTTTATGTCATCCTCTGGAATGGTGATCGTGAACCTTATGAAGATAATATTGATTAGTTCACCAGAAGAAACTCTTTGTATGAGACCACATGCTACAGAAGAAATTGATCAACACGGACCAGGAGAAGGCCAAAATCAGAAAGGATCTTGCAGGCTCAGCTTTGACAACTCAAGTAAGTACTGCAGACTCTAGTTCTAGGGCTTAGTTCTCTATGCTCTTAGTACCAGGATGATAGCTCAACTTCCTGGACTGTCATAGGACAGAATCGTCATCAGCTCTGCATAATATTTTGATCTTTTCACTTTTATTACACAGTAAAATCTGTATCACTCAACATATTCTGATATAGTGTTAATTTCATAAAAAGGTACTTTCATAGTAATATCTGGACTGGTGCTTGATCAAATAAATGTTCGTTTGTAATACCCTAATCAAGTTGACACACAAAATTCACCACCACAAATATCTCCACATAAAAGTTAGGAAGACTTTGGCACCAGCTCCAGTCTGAACTCCTCAATCCATAGAGTGGAAAACAGGGTACAAGAATTTTCCACAATTCCTTATAATCCACACAGTACTTGGCACAGTTTGGGGCTCCTCTTTTCAACAAACATATATCAAGAACTAAGCCCTAAATGCATTTTCAATTTATAATCCAGCCTTGTAACACGATTTTTACATGAATATAACACGTAAAATGAGTGAATATACAGCATCTCAAATAAGTTGTAGGTGTCAGATAGAAGCAGAGAGACAATCATAGCAAAGGAAAGGTGCCATGTTCTTCTAATTCTTCTTGGCCTGGTATAAATATTTATAGTGAAAAGAGGTATGTTCAATTTATGTCATAAAAAATCTGTTGACTAGATCCACTATTTTGGAATGGTATTTTTATAAATCTTTTTAAAATGACTGTTTTATATCATCTTTAAATAGCAAAATCTTAACACTCGTAAGTCTTTATTCTAATAATTCAATCAAACACACATACACATACACACACGCAGAGAGAACACATACACCTATATATACAAACAAAGGTATATCTGCAAGCCTATTTGTTACAGTTTTTGGTCACAAATTTAAAATTTAAATAGAATGTGTCCTAGTCAACAAAAGAATGATAACACTGATATTGCTCTATTCTGAACCACCAGCAATAATTGTTAAGACATGTGAGGAGGACTTACATATTCTCAATGGGAAAGAGCTCCAAAATATATTTTGAATCCAAATGAAAAGTCACATATTTTTAATAACATATAGAACATTTTCTCATTTGAACAAGAAAGCTATGTGCATACAACTACATACATGGAAATGAATAAGGAAAACCTGTCAAAAGCATATCAGACATTTCATGATGTTGATCAAGAGAAGGGAGAGTGGGATGTAAGTAAAGAATTTTGTGTTTTACTTTATATAATCTATAGTTTTCCAATAATTAAAATTATTATGTATAATTAATTTATTCATGTTACAAATATAGATTTAATATTTAGTGAAACACTAAAAAGAGAAATGTTTATAATATGATTTCATTTTTTTAAGTTCAGAAGAAAATAAGACTGAACTATATTAAGGAGATGTGCATAACTTGCATAAGTTTAAAAAAATAAAAGATCATTAACACAAAAGCCAGGATAGTGGTTTACTCCAAAAGAGGAAGGGGTTTTGATTTTTAAATTTACATAGATATTCAATGTACTTTTTCTGTCCATATGATGTATTTCAGAGGTACAAAATCATAATTGTGTAATATAAACAAGAAAATCAAATATAAATAAATGATATTTATTTACAAAATTGACATAAGAAGAGGATAAATAGGTAGTTTAGAGATTTTTTTCTGAAACCAGTATAAAATAAGTTCTCAGAGATGCAATAACATCAAGAACAAAAGATTTTTTAGCATAAAAACTCAAGATAATAATTATAACTGCATTTAATGTGCTTACTTTTACAGAACTTAGACTATTTTACCATATGGGCAATAGTTGACTGTCAAAAAATCCTGATAAAATATTTTTACAGATAAGACCCAGAGACTAGTATGTATTGAATAGTATCTTTTCAATATTCATATGCTGCAATGTCAATCACCAGTGCGACTTTTTTGAAAATAAAGACATTAAAAAGGTTATATGGTTGGACCCCAACTAGAAAGGACTCATGTCCTTATTAGAGGAGGAAGAGACACCAGAAATGCACATACAAGAGGAAAGACCAAGAGAGGACACAGCAAGAAAAGAGACATGTGGGAGGGGGGTCTTCAGGAGAAACCAAACCTGCCTACCCCTCATCCTAAACTTTAACCTTCTAGGACTGTGGAGAAACAAGTTTCTATTTTCTCAGCAACTCAGGCCTTTACAGTTTTATGCAGTAGTTCTAGCAAACAAATGCACAGAGTTTTAACAAATTTATGAAAGTTGAATCTTGTATCTAGCTTCATACTGTTTACCCAGATTTTTCCCTGTTGTGACTGAAAGACCTGTCAAGAACAATTTTAGAGGAGGAATGGTTTATTTGTGGATTCATGGTTTTAAAGGTCTTGGTCTCCATTTCTCAGGACTCAAGGTGAGACAGAACCCCATAATGGAAGAGTATGGTGGAGGGAAGGGGCTGAAGACAGCCCACCAGGAAGCAAAGAGACGAAACATGTAACCTGAAGGCACATACCCAGGAACCCACCACCACCAGCTGCACACTACCCATCTACAGTTAATGTTCAGTTAATCCCTAGCAGGGAATTAATTCACTGATTGGGCTAAGGCTTTCATAACTCACTCATTTCAACTCCAAAGCCTCTTACATTGTCTCACACATGAGCTTTTTCAGGACACCTCACATCCCAACGATAACACACACACATTTCACTATTTGCCAAGTCTTTTTTTTATTTTTTGTAAGATAAATAATTTTTAAAAATAGCAAGACAAGCTGATATTTTTCATACAAGGATATCTTAACTGAAAGTTGGGTTTATGGAAAATAATTCAAACAGTATAAAAGCACATAAATTCAAAAGTAATTCTCCCACCCTTCTTGTGTGCCTAGAATCCTTCCCCAGATATCTTGTAATATTTTCCTACTTATATTTTTAGAGAGATTCTAGGTATATCCAAGTTGGTAGTATGTATGCATGTGTTTATTAAAATGGAAAAATACTACTTATACTTTTCCTTCTTTGGCTTTTTTTTTTAAAGACAGGAACAATGAGATAGAGAGCAAAAATATGAGCTTTTTATTAAGTTTTTCATGTGGCTTTCATTGCTCTGAGACTCTGCTGAGTACCTGGTGCTGGGGTTTGAACTTGTGCACTCACGCACTCGCTCATGCCGGGCAAGAGCGTAAACCACATAGCTACCGTACCATCCCCCTTCTTTGGCTTTTTAATTTACCCACGAGTCAAAGATAATTCAATAGTCAACATGTTATATTATAAAAAATATTTTAAAATTTAAAACAAAGATAAAATTAAAAAAGCAGCAGTGAGGCATATAAAGAAAGAAATACCAATTTCATTATGCCCCCTCCTAACATTATATTGCATTTCTCTTAATAATTTTCTCTGTTATTTATTTTCTTACTTTTTATCCACTTACATGTGCTGACATGTCTTAATTCATACATTTAAGATGGCATAAATATTGACTTACAGGACAGCATGTTTCAATTCTCTTTAACAACTCTTATATGCTCTTACCCATTCTCCCAATATGGATATAATTTTAGTTACTACACAAAATTTATAAAATAAATGAAATAAAATTTTAAAAAATAGAGTTTAATTATTATAATTGTGCAAATGTTGCTTATTGACTGGCCAATATTTCTTTTGTTGTGACTGAAGATGAACTGTTAGCTGATTTCTTATTTTTTTATTTTCTATTTATCTATCAATTATTTTCCTTTAAATTGTGGCATATTTATGAAAAATTCTTTCCAAATGCACAAAGATACATCATCTAATGGTCCCTTCCTTCCATTCTCCCTTCTTCCTTCCCTTCTCTTCCTTTCCTTTCCCTTCTCCTTCCCACCTTTCTTTCTCTTTATGTAAATGTGCATGTATTCATCTATCATCCATTCACCTACCAGTCTATCATCTATCTATTCTGAGCCCAATCATTGCTATACTTGCTGTATACAAGAACAGTTTCTCTTTTAGCTTCTGGGTTGGTTTCAGTTTGCTCTTTATTCATTTTGGAAGTTGCACTTCATACTTCACCCCCTCTTTGTTAGTATTTATGACTTTTATTGGTGCTTCACCTCTAGGAACTTCCTAGGAAGGTGCAAGAGACATAGGTGTATTGAGTCCCTACATGTCTTGAAATATTCCTTACTATTGGGAATTTAAAATAGTTTAAAGTATTTTCACAGAGAACTTTGAAGGTTTTTATCCACTATCTGTTAGTTTCCAGTATTGCTTTTGAAAAATCTAAATATATTTCAGTCCCATTTCTTATATGTATAATTCTCCCTGCTCTAGTTTAATTGATTTTCTTCATCTCTGTTGTGTTTTAATCCTTCAATTCTTTGTTTCACTGGATTAATATACAATCCTTCCTCAGAGAAAGTTATCGTATTCTTCACCTTGTAACTATTGAATTGGAACATTTCTAAGACTTTCTCTTCGACCAGATAGTATAGTTTAGAAAAATCCTTTAAAGAATCCTGTTCTATGAAATATTCAAGTGTACCATGAATACCTCTAGATAGGGAAGATATTTACAGATGAATCTGTCTTTAAGGGATATACTTGAGTTGTTTTGGACCTGTTGAGTGTAAGTTGTCTATGAGACTTCCAAAAAAAGATGGAAAACATTTATTTAGATGCACATTTAGAAGAAAAGTATGGATATGGACTGCAAAGATAAGCTTTTTTGACTTAAAAAACATTTGGAAATAAAACTACAATCCAGTATGTTATCATCAAAGGAATCAATGTAGTTTAAGAATAAAAGAGGAGTGATTTTGCATATCAGATCTAAAACTATACTATAGAGCCATAGTAACAAAGACAGCATGGTACTGGTATCAAGATAGGAAAGAAGACTAATGGAATAGAATAGAAGACCCTGAAACAAACCCTCAAATCTTCAAACATCTGATTTTTGACAGAGGGGGACAAAATATTACATGGAGGAGAGACAGCCTCTTCAACAAATGGTGCTGGACAAACTGGACAGCCACTTGCAGAAAGTTGAAATTAAACCCATATCTTCCTCCATGCATGAGAATCAAATCAAAATGGATCAAGGTGCTAGGAATTAAACCAGCTACCTTGCAACTGATGGAAGGCAAATTAGGTCCAACACTTCAGCATTTGGGAGTAGGCAAAGACTTTCTCAAAATATCTCCTAAAGTGAAGGAAGTAAAGTCAAAAATCAGTGAATGGAATGCCATAAAGCTAAAAAGCTTTTGCACCACCAAGAAAACAATCAAAAGAGTCAAGAGGTTTCCTACGGAAATGGAGAGAATCATGGGCTATGATTCTTCTGACAGGGACCGCATATCCAAAATCTACAAAATCCTCAAAAACCTCAACTACAGAAACAGAAACAACCCAATGAATAAATGGGCCAAAGAGCTAAATAGAAACTTCTCAACAGAGGACATCGATCAAGCCAATGAATACATGAGAAAGTGCTCTAAATCACTAGTAATCAGAGAAATGCAAAAGAAAACTACATGAAGATATCACCTCAGGCCAGTCAGAATGGCAAAAATGAAGAAAATAAACAATAATAGATGCTGGAGGGGCTGTGGAGAGATAGGCACACTAACACACTGTTGGTGGAGCTGCAGACTGGTACAGACCCTCTGGAAAGCAATGTGGAGAATCCTCAAAAAACTAGGGATCAGCCCAACATGTGATCCTACTGTTCCTCTCTTGGGTATTATTCAGGGGATTTAGAATCAGCACATTACAGCAACACAGTAGTATCTATGTTCATAGCAGCTCAATTTACAATAACAAAATTATGGAAACAACCCAGATGTTCCTCACTGGATGAATGGATACAAAAACTGTGGTACATGTATACCATGGAATTTTACACAGCAATTAGAAACAATGATATTGCAGCCTTTGGAGGTAAATGGATGGCTATGGAATAAATTATGCTGAGTGAAATCAGCATAACCCAGAAAACCAAGGGTCGATTGTCTTCACTCATCTGTGGAGACTGGAACTAGACCCTGGTCATTGAGAAAGGTCTATTATCAGGTGTTAAATCTGGATAAAGTGTAATGTTATACAACCTAATACATTTTTAGAAATGTTTTGGGAAGAGGAGGGGAGAGATAAGGGTGGGTAATTGGGGGAGCACTCTTGGCGGTAAATCTAATCTTCAGCATCTATACTCATATGATGTTATTTCGTTATAAATTTTCATGATTGTTCAACAAATAAATTTCTCAATTAAAAAAAAAAGAATAAAAGAGGATTCAGGTCTGGGCCCTGGGGCACTGCAAAAATAAAGCATCAGGGAGAAGAAAGGGAGATTGAGAAGCCGCTAGGGAAATGAGAGAAAAACTAAGAAACAACGGAAACCTAAAAAACAAGTAAACACATGCACAATGCAGAAGAGAATGTTCAAATGTATCAAATACTGCGTGGAGGTCAATTAAGATGAGGGCGGAACTTGGACCATTGGAATTATCCATAAAATGAAATGCAAAGAGGTACATAGGAGCAGGCTTAAGGGGAAATGGACAAAAAAAACTTGAGAAACTAGCAGCAACTGGAGTGCATAAAGGGATCAAGAGAAGGTTTTAGTTTTTCCATTTTTTTCCAAATAGTAAAAGAATGGAAAACACAATATTTTTGTTAAAGGGAATGATGCAATAAAGATCAATAACACAATATATAATTTAGCAGAGAGAATCTTAGAAATGATATGTATAAATATATATATATATATATATATATATATACAGAAGAAAGTTAACGTATCAGATTTGAGTATCCTTAGAAAGGTAAGCTTGCAAAGTTGGACTGGTATTTGCAAACTCGGTTTTAGGAAGGGTTCATATCTTTCTAAGAACTGATAAGCATACCCTACTCTGCTCTAACTGTTCAAATAAGCAAGGTAATTTATGCTGAACCCCTTATTTATTTCTGGGAGAACAGAATTTATTATGTACCAGGCAGAAGGTGACATGGTAACCTAGGACACTAAGACTCAAGTGAACTTCACTGGTAACAACACTTCACAGGCACTGGACATGCTATTGCTGAAGGAATTAAGTATAGCCCATGTGACCCCACTGTAGACAACCCTTGTAGGCTTGCTGCTACTTGCTGATAGACCTTGTCTCATGTGTCCTGTCCCTCTGTTGATTTTGTTTTGTATCATGTCACTATAATGACATAGCTGTGAGGGTGACTGCTAAAGAACACATGTTCCACACAGCATTTGAGATTTCCATCCATCATCTGGGTTATCATCAGCACAGATAGTAAGAAGACATCTACATGTTAACTGTGACTGGAGGAGTAAACTTTAGTGTCCCCCAGTTGTTTCTTGGGCAGCTTAGACCTAGCAATGCATTGCATCATACGATAATGCTGTCTGGATAAAACATAATGTATGTCTTTCCTGTTTTCTCATTAGGTTGCAGGTATCTTTGAGACTTGAAACCCTGATCTATATTGTCATTTTGTGTTTCACTCTCCCTAGCACATTACAGAAAATGCAGGCAGTTTTTAGTGAGTTTCTGTTGACTGTGTTCTCACGAATGCACTAAAACAGCTTTTAGCTCTGGGCCTTCACTTGAGCTCTTGCGTAATAACTTTGATCTTAGCAAAGCAGAAAAGATATCATCACAGGTTATCTTTGATATTCTGCTATTTTCCTCTAATCAAATACACATTCTCCTTTACTATCCCTCCTTTATATATGCAATGGATACTCATTACTGCCACGTCACTTCTCAATGCCTTCAAATTAAGTGCACTAACAGGATTAGCTCTTCAGGTCATTTTTTAAGTTCTTTCTCAGACTTGATATTAGGCATATCCCCAAATTTTAATCAATGATTTACTTCCTTAGCAGTTGTTTTGGTGATATATTCCTGTGTAAAAAACTATACCCAAAATTTAAAAGAATAAACATTTATTAATACTTAAGAATCTGCCAAGAGGGGCTGGAGGGGTGGCTCAGTGGTTATGGCACTTGCCCGGCATGCGCCAATACGCAAGTTCAAACCCCAGCACCACATGCACAAGAAAGTGTCTGAGGAATGAAAGTTAAATGAAAAATAAATAAAAATCACTTCTCTCTTTCCCTCTCTCTCACTGTCCTCTCTTTCTTTAAAAAAAAGAAAAAGAATCATTCAAGAGACTGGGGTGTGGGTGATATGGGGATAATTCTGGATTAGGATCAGAGGCATTTCATATTGTTACTAAATATGTATTTATGATTGTACAAATGCATAACTCCTCAATAAAATTAAAAACTAACAGAATCTATGAAGAGTTGGGTTTGCCTGTTGGACTGCGCATATTTGAACTGATCTCAGGTAAAGTGTAATAGATATGTTTGTTTGGAGAGTATGTGGAGCTGCCTGGTCTAAATGGCCTTACTCACATAACTGGCAGTTGGCTGGCTGACAGCTGGAATCCTGGTGAATGGGCCCTGGTGGTCTTCATCCAGAAGGTTGCCCCAGGTTTAGCTACATCAAGACCAGCAGGGCTCCCAGAGGAGAGCAGAACTTCCCACAGACTCTTGTGGCCTAGACTTGGAGTGCGTTACTGTTTTTCCTTTCTAGTTTTAATCAAAACACTTCACAGGGGTTGGCCAGATTCAAGAGTTGAGACAATAGATTCTACCTCTTAATAGGTAAAGCTGCAAAGTTTCTTTGTAAAGAAGCTTTGGTAAAAGAAGAAAAATAATGATAGTCCATTTTTGTAATCCATTTATAATAGTGTGGCCTCCAGTCATGATTATTCATGTTACTCCCATGTTAATAATACACATTTTCCTTTCAAGATCTATTGATCACAACATCACACTTGAATTTCAGGATCCACTGGTTTCCATTAGGTTCAGATGCTTGCAATAATTCAACCTATAAAGTCTTTTTGTTTGAATTTTCTCCTTCTCCTTGAACCTTTGTTTGAAATCAGCTGATTCTCTCCTGAATTAACCTCTTTCTTGTAATAATTTACTAAAGGTCATGATTAGGTGCCAACTCACTCTCCTGCTGAAAATTGTAAACCATTTTTTCTAGAGCCATAAACCCAGTGGGTAGGATTTTCCTTCCAAGTTTATTGCACATTGCTGTTTTACCAAATATATTGCTGCCAGACTACTGTTGTGTGTTTTCTCATTGTCAATTAACATTGAAGTCACAAAACTAAAGTATTTTACTAAGAAAATGCCTAGCTTCTATTTTCAGTTTACTTATTACTTCTTTTTGTACCACTAATATTACAAAAAAATAAACAAAAAGTTTATCTTAGTGGTTTTTTTCTATTAGTTTATATCATGTTCTAGCCAATTGCAGTGTAGGGTTTTGACTGGTAGCATTTTTGGTGGCTTTCAAGGACTGAGCATCATTTGTGATGGGAAATATAATGAATGAACATATGCTGCATGTTTTGAAAGTTTATAAAATGCTCAATTTGGTAGAATTTTCCAGATTTATCAAGTGACCCTGATGTACACATTCTTCTCAATGTAGTGCACAGGAAGTGAAATAGTTGACGCAGGAAGTGAACACTTGGCTGTACTTAAAGTTTCTTTCCCCTTTCCTCCAATTGTGCATAATTTGGGTTTTATTGCTAAAACTTTGAGCATAGTCCTGTTTCCATGTCTTTCAAGATTGTGTGTGTGTATGTGTGTGTGTGCGTGCATGCGCACACATGCATAGGGATTATGGGTGAAAAAGGAAAAAAAAAGAAATTTTTCCCAATACCTGTGGAGGCAGGAAATTGAGAGTCATGTTCTTCTCCTGGCAGGAAAGAACCAAGATTAAGCCAATGGTCACACCAACAGTGAACTTCAATCCAATCTGTAGTTTTTACTTCCTGTAGCAGAGCCAAAGACCTACCCTGGAACTATAATTCTGAAACACTTTCCTAATTTTCATCTCTTCATGATTTTGATCTGCACATGCTTGGAAGTTCTAAAATTTATCAACTCTTTCTTTAATCTGGCCATTCATATACATTAGCTTGTTTGTTAAATATGTTTTAAAGTATGCAAACTGTCTGAGTGTCTCTTAAAGGCCTTCATTGAAATGTACTTGATTCTCCATATCATTTTGCAAAAGTACATATCACATGGTACATATTAAGTAACATTTCTGATTAATTAACAAACTGTTTCAATTTTTTAGGAGACCTACCAAGAGGTGTTTTCCTCCGCCTGACACTAAATATATATTGTCTTTTTCTACCACTACTTTCTCCAACTCTAAAAAAGCAATGGGTGTTCCTTCTGACTGACCATGTGGAAAGGAAGATTTCCTGTGGCCCCTTCCCCTGTCTTGATAATTTGCTATGACAGCACATAGAACTTGGAAAGCCACTTATTTATTATAAAGGATAAAGCATAGGAATAGCTAAATTAAAAATATGCATAAGGCAAGGTATGGGGGCAGGAGGTACACAGCTTCCTGCCCTCTCTGGGTGCAACCTTCTCCTAACAGCTCTAAAGCTCCCTGGAACTCATCTTAAGGGATGTTACTTCACATAGGCATGATTAAGATAATCTCTAGTCTCTCTTCCCTCTCTGGAGATACAGTGTTACAGTTTGACTACGAGGTGTCCCCTAAAAGCTCATGTGTGAGACAATGCAGAAGAGTTCAGAGGTGAAATAATTAGATTATGACCTCATCAGTAGATTAGTCCACTTGAAGGATTAATCATTTGAAGGGATTCCTGTGCTGGCTGGAAACTGTAGGCAAGGAGGGATGTGGCTGGAGGAGACAGGTCACTGTGCGCATGCTCTTGGGAATTACATCTTGTCTCTCAGGGTCCTCATTCTCGCTGTTTTGTGGTCTGTACATAAATATTCCTATAACACAGAAAATGCCAAAGGACTTAGAAGCTCTGTGTCAGGAATCAGTAAAAAAAAAAAAAATACATTATATTCCTCATTATGCCACACCTACCTAACATACTTTGGTAAATATAAGATTATGTTCTGGATAAGGAGGAATCTGCTTCTCTGTGGAGAGGAGAATCTAATTCTATGCAGGCTATAAACAAGATAGTACATTTCTGATAGACAAAGTGCATTCAGTAAATTAAAAGGGCTTCCACTATGCTTCCATCATTCTTTTTCACTCTTCAGAGTGAATAAAACAGAATACAGTAAGTAAATAAACAAGTAAATAAAATCTACAGTAAAAGCTTTATTACTTCTTTCTGTCGAGCAATATTATGCATGATACATCTCTTGTATTGTTATTTTTTCTTTCTCTAGGTTTAATTACATGTTCCCTTTGGTAGAATAAACTACGAAGGGACCTCACAAATATTATTTTAAATGAAAGTTTTCATTATTTAAGGAATTAATAAGTAAATGAACAAATTTATCTTTGTGCTAAATTCAGTGGACTGAATGAACTAAAACACTGCCACATAATTTATAAATTCGTGGACATTTATGATTTCACTTCTTTGGAATTATCAATATTCATTCCGCCTGGACTAAAATTAGCTTGCTCTTGATTGTTTTAAAAAATGAAATTACCAAGATAGCAAGAGAAAAATACAGAGTTTTTTTTTTTTCATTATGAAGGTCACTAACATTTTTTTCTTTACCAGTGTGATTACAATGAAAGGGTTCAGGAAAAATGACTCCTCCAAATAGATAAGTATGGCTTTGATTTGTTAAAATATGAAAACGTGTCAAAAATTCCTTCCAGGTTTAGAACAGCATCATTTACTCGATACAAAAAAAAATGTTCTATAAATAAAAGCTTTCATTAAGTTTTTATTTTTCACCTATTTAATAGGGCAAATTTACAAGGTTTTACTGGGCTGTACCACTATCTATGAAAATTAATCATTTTTATATTAAATTTACAGTTTGTCACTTATTTACTGGCCTGGGGCAATATGTACTTTACTTTTCTTATCCAAGTATTAAAGAACTCCCATAGAGTAAATGAGTTTCTAATATTAGATATTCTAGAGAAGTGAAGAAAAAAATTCTTTAAACTGGAACATAAATGATTTATGTATGTTAGGCTGTATTGAAATACACTCAAATGGAAGTCAGAACACTTAGTTTATAAGATAATTTTCTTTAACAAAATGACAGTTATTCAAAATAAACTAAGTGGAGGTCTTGGATGGAGAAATTCATAAAAATAAATTTTGGATATTCTCTCTATCTTATTGTGCTTTCTTTTGCAATTATCTACCACATTTCCTATGAGTGTGTGTGTGAGTGTGTGTGTGTGTGTGTGTGTGTGTTCCTTTGAGGGTTAAATGTTTCTATATTTCTAGATATTGTAAGTGGGGATTCATGTAAAAGGCAGTCCTAATATTAAGACAAAACATGTCAAATCTTTTGTGCTTAATATGTTTTATTTTTATGAATATAGATTTTCACAAAAAATAATAGTTGTAGCACATAACTCCAATTTATCTCTCACCCAGTTTTCTCTATAATTAACCTCTTACCTTATGATGATGTATTCATTCAATAAATTAATTAATCTTGATATATTATTATGAAATAAAATCTATATTATTCATTTTTCATATGTTTTTATCTAATATCTTTTTTCTCTTCCATGATCCAGGATACATAATTACTCATGGTGCTTCCATAGACTTCTGCTGGTTGTGACAATTTCTCACCTTTTGATGGCTTGAGAATTTTTTGGGGGGGATATTCTTCAGGCATTTGTAGAATGTGGCTAATTTCACATTTCTTTGTTGATTTTGATTATTTTTCTTATGATTAGAATCGGGTTACATGATTGAAGAGGAGATAAAGTGATATTGTTACACATTATGAGTCTGTGTACTAACAACATAACTTATCCTTGGTTGATGTTGACTTTATTCACCTGGGTGAAGTAGTGCTCATCAGGTTTCTCAACAGTAAAATACTATTTTATTGTTCAATTTTACCTGCTGCTGTCTTTGGAAGTTCACACATAAAGAATGGAGAGTTATCCTCCAGTTTCTCTGGAGGGGGAGTATAGAGAGAAATTATTTGTAATTCCACATGGGGAATGGGGAATTTATATGGTTTTCCATTTCTTTGTTTGTTGGTTGTTTACATCAGTATGAATTCAATAATAATACTTTGTATTTTGGGTTACAACAGAACTCTACTTTTTTGTTGCTCATATTGTTCTAGAAAACAATCCTTGAGAGTTCTTTCTGTGGGCCTCAATGTCTTTTTTTTTTTTTTAAGAGAGAAGGACAGAGAGAGAGAGAGAGAGAGAGAGAATCAATTTCTATTGAGTTTTTCACATGCCCTTCGTTGCTCTGACACTTAGTTGTGTACATGCGTTGTTGGGGTTTGAACCTGTGTACTTGTGCATGCCGGGACAAGCGTCGTAACCACTGAGCCACCGCTCCAGCTCCTCAATGTCCTTTTAATATATACCTAACTTTTGGACCTTTAATTTTTTTCTTTCTGCCCTTAAAAGGTGATTTACTCTTATCTTGTGTATTCCCCATCCCTATCTTGATATCAGCCTCTTCTACAAGAAGCTCTGTTTTCATTATTGGAGAATGACATTTACAAGGGTGTCATTATTTCTAGGCCATATCTATGCCAGAATCAAGTATATATGTTAGTAAATGTCCATATCTCTAAATATCTATTTATGCAATATACTATGTGGATATTAAATTTTATACTGATATCTCAAATTCTAATCTATTTTATACATTTTTCTTATCTTCTCCACATATGTAGCTGTAAACTCTCACTTCAATAGTGAGATGGACATCTGACTGTAATCCTCTATAGGATGTTCACCTGTTCAATTCTATATTGAATACTCATTCTATTTAGCAACATAGCAGTTTCAGGATTCTTAGTGTTACTATTGTGATAAATAGCTTCAACCACTAGTGTAGTGTATATGAGCTGCTGCTTCTAGTTTTTTGTTTTACACATGCACCTCCTATTTAAAGCTACTTGGTTAAGACCATGCCTGCACTATGCCTTTCATTGAGTTTTTAAAAATAAATTACTTTTATTGTGTTTTTTTCACATTCTGAATTCTATCCTGAGATTCCTCTGTTACATAGTAATTTTTAAAATACATATCTTATGGTCCACTTTTGTGAAGTTCATTGGGTTTTGCCAAATGTATGGCATCATGAATCTATATTCTAGCAATATGCAGAATAGTTTCAACACCCTATAAGTGTCAATCCTGCTTCAACTTTCTTCCCTGAATCTCTGTAACAAGTTCCTTTTTTACAGTTTTCTTTTGCACAATGTCATATAATTTTAATCATACAATGTGTAGCATTTTCACACTGACTTCTTTCATGTGGAAATATGCATGCAAACTCTAGCCACTTCTTTACACAGCTTTCTGGCTCATATTTCTGTCATAGAGTAAAATTCCATTGTACCTCCCTATCATAATTTCTGTAACTATTCACCTAATGAATGACTTGTTGTTTCTAGTTTTTCATGATCACACAATAAATGTGCTCTGTGTGTTCGTGTGCAAAGTTTTATGTGGACATACATTTTCAGACCCATTGGGTAAATACAAAGAGATTGTTTGCTGGATTGTGTAATAGGACTCTAGCTATGTAAGAAACTGTCAAGTTGTCTTCCAAATTGGCAGTACCATTTTATATTCATATCAGTAATATATGGGAGTTGCTATTTACTCTTCTTCTTTGCTATCAATTAGTATTTATTTTATTTCTTTCTTTTCTATTTTGGCTATACTATTCTAATGTGGCAGGCATGTGTCAACATCCTATTCTTTCAATTGCAATTCCCAAATTCCTAATGTTGAAAGAATTTCTGGAGAAAATTCTGCTTCATTTTAGGGGATATACCTGTTCAGATTTTTTTCACATTTTTAAATTGTGTTGTTGTTTTCCTACTATTGAGTTTTCAGTGCTTTTGATATTTTGGGGTATGTTTCATTATCAGATCTTTATTTCAGAATTATTCCTCGCATTTTTGGCTTCTCCTTTCATTGTTTTAACAGTATCTAGTAGAGTGGAATTTTTAAAAATTCCATGCATTTTGATCTTCTAGTTGTGAGGTTGTTATGCATTTTTAAAATTAATTTCTTAGAAATTTCATTTCCACTTCTTTTGAATTTCCTTACAGAGATAAACATATAACCTGAGAGCAAAGACAGTTTTATTTCTCCTTTCTTGGTATGAATAATTGTGTTTAAACAATTTCCTGTCATATTGCACTTGCTATGACTTATGGCCTGGTATAAAATGAATGATGAGAGAGCATCATTTCTTCAATCACCTTCTAAGAGCTGAAATGAACAAGTTCTTGTCACTAACTGTAGTACAACTGTACGTGTCTCTTGATATTCTTTATGAGTCTAAGAAGTGTCCCTATTTTCATAGTTTGTTGAGATTTTTTGTCAGCTTCTTTTCTTTTAAGGGCAAGTTGATATAATTACATAATTATTTTTTAGCCTCTTGGCATGGTCAAATTTTTGCCTTGTAAAGTTGACATTATCCCGTGTGTCCTTTCAGACCACAACGCTATAACCCTAGCAATCAGCAGCGATAATCATAACAGAAAACACACATATTATTGGAGATTGAATACTACCCTATTAAATGAAGATTGGATCCAAGAAGACATGAAAGAAGAAATCCACAAATTCTTGGAAGAGAATGAAAATGAAGACACAACATATC
>PVKS010016127.1:0-44617 GCA_004027875.1 Aplodontia rufa
AAATTTATGAGAAAATGCTCTACATCATTAGTTATAAGGGAAATGCAAATCAAAACTTCAATGAGATACCACCTTACTCCTGTTAGAGTGGCAAAAATGAAGAATACAAACAACGACAGATGCTGGAGGGGCTGTGGGAGAAGAGGAACACTGTTACGCTGCTGGTGGGACTGCAAACTGGTTCAGCCACTATGAAAAGCTGTATGGAGAATCCTCAAAAAATTAAGGATGGAACCACCTTACGACCCAGTTTTCCCACTCCTGGGGATTTTCCCAAAAGAGTTAGAATCAGCGTATTATAGAGATGTGGCTTCATCAATGTTTATAGCAGCTCAATTTACTATAGCTAGACTGTGGAACCAACCCAGATGCCCCTCACTCAACAAGTGGATACAAAAGCTTTGGTACATATATACAATGGAATACTACTCGGCCATTAGAGATGACAATATTATGGCTTTTGATATCAAATGGATGGAGATGGAAAGAATTATGCTAAGTGAAGTATCCCAATCTCAGAGACTCAAGGGCCGAATGGTTTCTCTCATCTGTGGATGCTAGAATGTATGGGGAAGCAGTAGGGTAGATGGCTAACCTAACAATACTTCAAATTGTATGATTCTCAATGCAATAGGGGGATGGCTCTCCAGGATGCTTGGAGGCGTAGGGAGGGGATGTGGAGGGGGGAGGGTGTATGAAGAACTCATAGGGGTCTGGAGAGTGGGAATATGGGGGAAACCATCTCAGAAGCAGATGTCATTTCTCCACGAGATACCCATCTAATGCATGAGTTCTTCTGGGGGAAACTGCAACAGGTGAAACCCAAGGTGGTCATCCATGTTTTGGCTAAATTACCCCTGGATAACAAAGTATACATACATTGATTACTGTTGGTTTGATAATGTTTCCCCCTCAATTGCATCTCTATATACTTCTAATAAAAAAAAAGAAAAAAATGATTGGGTTGTGAGAGCCTTAACGCACTCAGTGAGTTCATGCCCTGGTAGGGATGAGCTGGCAACTGTAGGCTGGGAGGGTATGGCTGGAGGAGGTGGGTTGTTGGGGGTGAGGCTTTGGGGTCTATATTTTGTGTCTGGCTTGGAGTCTCTCTGCTTGGAGCCATATGTCAAGCCATTTCCCTCCGCCACACTCTTCTGCCATGATGTTCAGCCTCACCTAAAGCCCTGAGGAATGGAGCCAGCCTCCTATGGACTAATAAGACCTGCAAAACTGTATGCCCTAAAATAAACTTGTCCTCCTAAAATGGTTCTTGTCAGTTCTTTTAGTCCCAGCAGTGGAAAAGCTGACTAAAACACTTGCCCAGTCTACAAAAAGCTTTCATCATTCCTTACTGAGAAATCTAGAGTGACCTTGCTGATATTGCTGTCTCCTGTCTCTCCCATAACCTCCTCACCCACAGCCACCACCCTTCTAAGTCCATTCTCCTGCTGACTTACAGTTTCTCACTTTCCACCTCCCAACACTTCAGAAGGGCCTTGTCATTGAGATAAAAACTCATCATCCATTTTGCTTCCTAGTCAGTGAGCGAACCCTGGCTAGGAAGCCAGGTAGAGAGCCTCGTCTCTCACTCCTATCCTATTTTGTGTGCTCTGGTCACAAAAAATCTAAAATTTGAGTGTCATCTAAGTGCTAAGCCGTACACCGAATGCTTTCCCTTTATGTATTTGTCATTGAAATCTCACAGCAACTAGATGGGACAGAGCAACCTATCCTCATTTTACAGATGGGTCCAAAAGTTAAGCCAATTTGACCCAAACACTCATGCTAGTCCTAAGGCTGTAGTTTGGATTAAATTTGTTTATATTCAGGCTTTTAAACTAATGATTTTAAAACTCTGGAGAAATAAAACTATATGTTAGTTACATAAAAGAAAGATAAACATTTGGCCGTAATCATTAAATTAACAATCCACTTTCTAACATCTCCTTAAAGACCTAGAAATGACTCTGAACACGGTACTCTGGCTCCTGAGCACCTGTCTGACCTAATTTCCTAGCAGTCCCCCTCCTGCTCACTGTGTTTCAGCCACACTGGACTCTCGGCTTCTTCTGAGTGGGCCAAGCATGCTCCAATGACAGGTTTTTCTATCAGCCGTTCCCCTGTTTAAATTATTGCATGACTCACTTTCTCAATTCATTGAGATTTTTATCAGATTTCACTTTTTAAGAGAGAACCTTGCTCCCTGCAATTCCTAAGATACCACAATCATGTTGTCTTTCTCTTCGCTGTGACTTTTATTTGTGCCCTTGCCACTGCATAAAAATCAGATGTTTACTTATTTATTGTTATCATCTTCCTTACTTCAAAGGGTTGTACAATGGTAGGACTTTTGTCTCCAGAACCCAAGACCGTACCTGATATGTAGTAAACACAACTAATATTTATGGAATGAGGAATAAATTGACTCCCTACCCCCAGCCCTTGCCTATGCCCTGACTGAGAGGATTAGAGTAAGTAGGGCCATGTGGAATGTGACATGGGTTATTGGTAGACAATGGAAGAAAACAGGAGAGGTGTTTAGGCAAAAATTGGTGTTGGGTGCTTACCCAACCATGCACAGTGAAGAAAAAGATCTGATAGAGTTACATAGGTCACAAGTTATAGAGATGAATACCTTCTCTTTTTACCTCAAGTGTCCGGGACAGAGTAGCCATTCAATAAAAAAATCTTTTAAGGAGCTGGAGCAGTTGCTCAGTGGTTACAGCACTTGCCTGGCACGCGCAAGTACACAGGTTTGAACCCCAGCACCACGTACACAGCGAAGTGTTGGAGCAATGAAAGGCACATGAAAAACTAAATAAAGTCCATTCTCTCTCTTTCTGTCTCTCTCTCACCATCCCTCTTTCTTTAAAAAAAATTAAAAAGAGAGAGAGAGAGAGAAAGTCAGAGTTTTGTGTTTTTCATCTGGTTTTTGTTTTTCCTCCACTTAGTTGGTGTTGGGGATAAACCCTGGGTTCTCGTGCATGCCGGGCACTCTACTGCTGAGCCACCTCTCCAGCTTGCTCTCAATAAATTCTGAAAGTCTAAATGAATTTCAGAATTTTCTGCTTGCCTCACCGTGCCTCCAGCTGGTTCTACTCAATTCTGAAAGTTAAGGTTGGTCAGTGATTTTGCAAGTTGGGAGAGATGTAATTTGCATCCTTTCTTGTGCTAGAATGGCAGCATAAGTTAATTTCTGGTTCCTTTGTTGGATAGAAACTTTTTTTAGTAGTTCTCAAGCTTGGCTTAGACCCAGCCTGTGGAGTCTGGGAAGCTGAGGACTGACTGTTCCTAAGGCCTTCTCTCTTGGGGTGGCTAGTGTTTGACAAGTTTGATGAGGATTCTTTACCATGGAAACCACCTGACTTCGGGGTGACTTGGAATAGCTGGATGATTAGAGACGTATTCTACGGTGGTGTTTTTCCATTTGCAAGTTGAGGTTAATGAAACTCATATAATGAGTCACATCCAGCTTTTTAAAATAAAATAAATTGGAAAAACTATACCGGGTGTTAGGGGAGAAACGCATCTTTTTCTCACCCATCCTAGATCAACAATGGCAGATAAGCAGGGGATGTACCTCAGTGGTAAAGCTCTTGCCTAGTGTGCATTGAGGCCCTGGACTCGATCCTCAGCACTGCAAAATAATATAAAACAAAACAAAATGGCAGATTAATAAGAGAAAAGCATACATCTTTATTGAAAGTAAGTTTTGTTTTGGTTTTTGTTTCTTAGGGGATGCTTTGTTTTGTTTTTGTTCCAGGGATTGAACCCAGGTGGACTTAACCACTGAGCAACATCCCCAGCCCTTTTTATTATTATTATTATTATTTTTATTTTGAGACAGAGTCTCACTAAATTGCTTAGGGCCTCGCTAAGTTGCTGAGGCTGACTTTGAACTTGCGATCCTCTTGCCTCAGCCTCCTGAACTTCTGGGATTATAGGCATGCACCATCACACCCTGCTCAATGTAAGGTTTTGTTTTTTTTAAAAGAGAATCAATTTTATTTAGTTTTTCATGTGGCTTTCGTTGCTCTGACACTTCCTTGCGTACATGGTGCTGGGGTTCAAACCCATGTCCCCGTAATATAAGTTTTTGTGACATGAGAGACTTCCCAAGAAAAAGAAGACCTGAAGAACCACGAGAAACTGAATATTTTTATGCAAGGGTTGATGAGGAGTGCGCAGCAATGGGTAAATAAGAGAGTGAAAAGGGGGAATGAGCAGATGGTGATAAACGGAGGGAAACAGCAAGCCTGTCTGTTCAGAATCTTTGCTGTGATCCTTCCTCTTCAGATGGGGATGCTCCTTCCCTCCAGGTTCAGGGAGAGTACCCCTCACATGAGGGTCCCACGGGCTTCAGGGGAGAAGGGTAGGGGGATTGAGAGCGACTTTCTGCTTCCGCTCTTCTTTCAATACGCCAGGTAGCATGTTTTGGGGAAGCATGTCCTGAACCTTGTCATTGGCAACCTGGAATCCAATATTTCAAAAATGAAGGCAAAATAAACACATTTTAGACAGCAGATGTTTTTCAGGCATAAGAAAAATGGTCCCACACCATTTTTCTAGAAGCATGGAGCTACTAGAAGGAAAGAAGAAGACAGGGAAAGGAAAATTTTGAAGAAATAAACTATAAAAGAGTAATACAAATGTCTTGTGGTGTGTAAAACACAAGATTAAAATACACAACAGTGAAGCATTGAAGCTGGGAGGGCAATAAATGAAGTCAACACGTTCCAATGTTCTTACATTCCTTGTATCAGATTCTTATCTATAATATATATTGTCATTATATTACATATCACAATTATTATCTTAATATTTCAAATCAAGCATGCTGTACTCTTCAGGATAAATAGTTAAAAAAAAAAAAGAAAGAAAGAAAAGAAATCTAACCAAAAGTAGAAAAGAAGCAATATAGAAAAAGAGGAACAAGGTGTGTGTGCCCACTAAGCCCATCCCAGGCCGGCCGAGGAGTGTGGAACTGGAGCTGTTACCACTCTGCCTTGTTCTGGAATAAAGGTTTTTGTTTCTTTAATATTTTATTTATTTAGGTACTGGGATTTGCACTCAGGAGTGCTTTTACCACTGCGTCACATCCCCAGTGCTTTTTGTTTTTTTATTTTGAGACAGGGTCATGCTGTTGCTGAAACCGACCTCAAGCTTGCAACCCTCCTGCCTCAGGCTACCCAAATTGCTGGGACTATAGGAGTGTGCCACCACACCCAACTTGGAACAAATTTTTAAAATAGCACAATGGTAGATTTCAACCCAAGTATGTCAATATTTCAGTGGAATAAATATTCCAATTAAAATACCAAGACTGAAAAGAAAATAAAAAAAAATGCAAAGACTGGATAAATCAAACAAATTTCCAATTAAAAGACAAAGAATGAGAAAATAAAATACTGCCTGATGTTTGTAAGACATGCTCTGTAAGCATAGGCATATGGGAGGGTTGGAAATAAAAGTATGGAAAAAGAAATATAATGGTAACCTAATAAAAATAAACAGGGTTGTGTTAGCTTTGCATCACCATAACAAATACCGAGCCGATCAGCTTGTGAAGAGGGAAAAGCTCATTCTGTCTCCTGTTTTGGATGTTTCAGTTCATGATCCACTGGCCTTGTTGCTTTTGAGCTGGCGGCAAGGCAGCACATTTTGGTGGAAGCACATGTTGGAGAAAAACCACCCACCTCACCGCAAGGAAGCAAAAGACAGAAACAAGGAGGGACCAGGGTCCACCATCTTCTTCAAGGCACACCCCCAGGACCTGGGGATCCCCCATCAGGTCCTATCTTTTAAGAGTTCTATTACCTCCCAATAGTACTACCCTTGGGGACCAAGCCTTTATCAACGGAACTTCAGTAGTGGGGCGGGGGCATTCAAATTGCAAACATATAGGCCTACAATGCTTTTACCCCCTTATCTGTTGATGGACATTTGAGTTATTTCTAATATTGAGTTTTTATTTTTTTTAATGCTACCATGAGCATTGGCATGCAAGTGTCTGTTAAGAGTCCCTACCTTCAATTCCTTAGGGTATATGTCTAGAAGTGGAATTGCTGGGTCATATGATAATTCTATATTTAGCTTTTCGAGGAACCATTAAGCTTTTCCATCACCTTCACCATTTGACATTCCAGCCAACAGTGTGTGAGGCTTTCAATTTCTCCACATCCTTCGTGCACTTGTTATTTTCTGCTGTTTTCTTTTTTAAATTATACAGTAGGCATGAAGGGGTATCATTTCGATTTTGGCTTGCATTTCCCTAAGGATGAATGATGTTGAGAATCTTCATGTGCTGTTGACTGTTTCTGTGCCTTTTTTGGAGGACTTCCCATTTAAATCCTTGGCTCACTTTAATTTTATTTTATTTTCAATTTAATTTATTTTATTTTTTTAGGGCCAAGAACCAAACTCAGGGCCTTGCATACGTTAGGCAAGCACTCTGTCACTGAGTTAAATCCCCAACCCCCTTGGCTGATTTTTATTACTGAATTTTATGAGTTCTTTATACATTCTGGATACAAGTTCCTTATCAGATATATGACTTTAAATTTCACTTTTGTGGTTGTATACTTTGAAACACAGAAGTTTTGTTGGATTTTTTTTTGATGAATCTATTTAAACATTTATTAAATTTTGATTTAGCTATTTTTTGTTTTCATTTACATATCTGAGAAACCCTTGCCTAATCCACAGTCACAAAACTTTACTTTTGTTTTCTTCTCCCAGCATTTTAGTTTCAACTCCTACATTTAGGTCTATAACTTATTTTTATTTATTTATTTATTTATTTCAGTACTGGGGATGGAACTCAGGGATGCTCTACCACTAGACTACATGTCTAACGCTTTATTTTTTATTTTGAGACACGTACTCACTAAGTCGCCAAAGCTGGCCTTGAAATCCTCCTGCCTTGGCCTCCTGATTAGCTCGGATTTCAGGGGTGCACCACTGTGCCTGGCCATTTTGAGTTAATTTTTGTATATGGAATGAGAAAGGGGGATCCAACTTTATTCTTTTATTGTGGAGTCTGATTGTGCAAGCACCATTTATTGAAAAAGCTACCTTTCCCCACTGAATTGTTTTGGGCCCTTTGTTAAAAATCAACTGACCAGGGGCTGGAGAGGTGGCTCAGCAGTTACAGCGTTTGCCTGGCATATGTGAGCATGTGGATTTGAACCCCAGCACCACGTACACAACTGGAGCAACAAAAGCCACATGAAAAACTAAATAAAGTTAATTCTCTCTGTCTCTCTGTCTCTCTGTCTCTCTCTCTCACTGTCCCTCTCTCTCTTTAAGAAAAAAAAATCAATGAACCATAAATGTAAGGATTAGGGCCGGAGTGGTGGCTTGACAGCTATGGCACTTGCTTAGCATGCAAAAGTACGAGGGTTCAAACCCCAGCACCACATGTACAATGGAGGCCACATGAAAAACTAAATAAAATTAATTCTCTCTCTCTCTCTTTTTGTCTCTCTGTCTCTGTCTCTCTCTCTCTCACTGTCCCTCTTTCTTTTCTTTTCTGTTTTTTCTTTTTTTAAGAGAGAGGATCAGTGAGAGAGAAAGAATCAATTTTATTTCGTTTTCATGTGGCTTTTATTGCTCCAAGATTTTGCTGTGTACGTGGTGCTGGGGTTTGAACTCGGGTCCTTGCACATGCCAGGCAAGCATCGTAACCAAAGAGCCATTGCTCCAGCCCCTCCTCTTTCTTTAATATAAAAAAAAAAGTAAGGACTTATTTCTGGACTATCAGTTCTAGTTCGTTGATCCATTTGCCTCTCTTTTTGCCAATACCACACTATCATAAGTTACCAAAGTTTGACAGTAAGTTTTAAAATCAGAAAGTGTGAGTCCTCCAACTTTGTACTTCTTTCTCAAGACTGTTTTGGCTGGTCAAGTTTCTTGCATTTCCATGTGTATTTTAGGATTAGCTTATTGGTTTCTGGAGAGAAAAATCATCTGAGATTTTTACAGGAATTGCGTTGAATCTGTCCGTCATTTGGGGAAGTATTGATGTTGAGGGTGGGACATGGGGATTGAACCCAGAGGTGCTTTACCACTGAATTACATCCCCAGGCCTTTTTTATTTTTTATTTTATGACAGGGTCTCATTAAGTGGCTAAGGCTGGACTCAAAATTGCGATCCTCCTGTCTCAGCCTTCCAAGTTGTTGGGATCATAGATATGCACCATCACGCCTGGCAGAAGTATTGATATTTTGACAATATTAACTTTTCCAATCCATGAATGTGGAATGTCTTGTTTATTTAGGTCTTCTTTAATTTCTTTCAATTATGTTTTATAGCTCTCAGTATTCAAGTCTTATAGCTCTTTTTGTTAAATTTATTCCATAGTGGGAAATTTTAATATACCTTCTCGATAATTTATAGAATAGACAGACCAAAAACAAAATCAGAAAATATATAAAAGATATGAATTATGTAATTGAAAATTAATACAATAAATATATATAGAATACTCTAATCAATAATCAGAAATACACATTTTTCAAATGTACTTTGAATATTTATAGAAAGTTTTGATATATAGTAGTGTAAGTCCTCAAGCTTTGTTCTTTAAAATTGTTGTAGCTTTTATCATATACATTTAACTTTATTATTTACATGTTAGAATCATTTTGTCAATTTTCAAACAATAACAATAAAAGAACTAGCTGGTATTCTGAATGGGGTTGTATTGAATCTCTGGATCATGTTGTGGAGAAAGGACATTTATATATCACTTGATATTGAGACTTCATCCCAGGAACATGATATATTCCTCTATTTATTTAGATCTTATTTGATGTCCCTAAATATTGCTTTATAGTGTAGTGGTGTTAAATTTCCTTTTTTTTTTTTTTAAAGAAAGAGGGGACAGTGAGAGAGAGAGAGATGCAATCAATTTAGTTTTTCATATGACTTTCATTCCTGGTACACTTAGTTATGTACGTGGTGCTGGGGTTTGAACTCGCATACTTGCGCATGCCGGGCAAGCACCATAACCACAACTCCAGCTCCCATATTTCCTTTCTTATATTTATTCATAAACACCATAAATGGTATCTGTTAGAAATATGATTTTCCAATTTGTTATTGGTTTGTAAAAAGACTACTGATACCTGTACATTGACTTTGTATCAAGGGAACTGCAAAATTATTTTCTTAATTATGTTTAGCTTAGATTCTTTTGAACTTTTTATGTCAGAATGTCTGTGAATGATGACAGTTTTCTTCCTTTGTAATCTTTACCCTTTTATATTCTCATTTTATTGCAGTGAGTAGCATCTCCTATATGATGTTGAATAAAATTCTTGATTAGCAGCCCTTTTATTTCCATTTTCAGGAGGAAGCTTTTAATATTCCATCAGTAAGTAGAGTATCTCCTTTGTTTTCTTTGTTTTTAAGAAACCCTTTATCATAGTAAGGTGTTCTTATTCTTAATTTGCTGTGTTTTTTGTTTGTTATCACTGGTGGGTACAGGATTTTTATCAACATTTCTATTGGAATAAACACAATTTGATCTTGTTTCTTTCCATAAGGGAATTTTGTATCTATGTTCACAGGAAAGAGATAGTAAATAAAACTAAATTCAGAGTGCCATGTGCTAAGAACTGTGGAAAGACTTGGTATTACAAGAGAACATTTCCTAGGGATCTTCAAGTGTCTGCGAGTCAGGGAAAGCTTCCACAGCAAGAGGGGTCCATGTTAAAGGCTGGTAAGAGCAATCCTGCTGATGGACACATGGGTAGGGGAGGTGGCACAGTCCAAGCAAGGTAAAGAACTTACAGGTAGGAGAGAGCTATTTGTGCTCCAGGAATCAAGAGCCTTCAGTGCTCCTGAAATATGGAGATATGGCCCAAAGAGTAAACAGAGGCCTGCTTTGGGGAGGGAGGGAGGCCACATTAAAATTTGTTTTAGGGAGGTTTTTTTTTTTTTGTTTTGTTTTTTTGTTTTTTTTTGCTCTGTAACACTAACAGGCTGTCCAACACTGAAATAGTGTTAGTTCAATGATTTTCCTGCCTCTGCTCAAAGCAGCCTAGAAGTTTAGAGATGTTGGTGAACTGGGTCAGGATAGAAGGTGGGGGGAATTACGAGACCCTCTCCTTTCTCACTAAAAACCATGCCTTCAACCAGAACACTTGCACATTTATCCGATTTGCAAAATGAACTTCCATGTAAATTGTCACCTGAAGAAAGGTTCAGTTGGTGTTTCCCAGGAGGTGAACTGTTATGTCCACGGACTCAAGAATGTACTCGAAGGAAAGCGCCCAAACTCTGTCCTCCAAGGTAAGCAAGGGAGGGGCTCTCCTTGGTAGAATGCGCCAGATGTTTCCAACATGCTGCAGTGAAATCTCTACTTGAATGTTCCCAGGGCTGAGTTGCAAAACTAAATAAGGGAAGAGGGAGGAAGAGATGAAGGGGAAACTCAAACCCAGGAATGAGCATGAGTGTCTGCAGGGACCTAGGAAAAAGCATTCCCATATTCAGGAAGGAGGGGCACTTCACATAGGAGCCTCCCTAACAAGACTTTGTACAACAAAAAAAGCTTCTCCTTGTCGCTTGTCTATCTCAGGAGACCCAAGCCATGAGCAAAACTGCGAATTTCTCTTCCCACCTTCTTTTCACCACCCCTCCCACATACCCCCAACCCTTACTATGGGGAGAGGATAATTTGAGTTTGGCAGAAAATGCAAAAACAGTTCATTTTCCTAAGACTTTGAAAAAGAGCAATTAAAACCATCCCCAACACCTTGAAAATTAATTAATTCTTTTCCAGTTAGGCTGATAGCCTTGTGAAAGCAATAACCTCATCTTGTTAATATACATTGGAACATTTACTCATTATTTCTCCATATCTACCTGTCTTATCTATCTTTATTTGGACTTTTACAAAGTAGTTACTGAATTGTGTGCACCAATAAATGCATTAACTCAGTGCAATTTCATGGAGATTTATGCACCTGAGATGTTGAATATATTAAGTTCCCATAAAAGCCTGGCATTTTGGGTATGTTCTTTCCAAAGACCCTATGGGGTACATTTTCAACGTGGAGAGAGATATGCAGGAACCAAAATCAATGGGCTTAAATTATTAAAATTCTAAGCAGCCTTTACGGATTGGGTCAAGTATTATAAAACTTACAGTCCATCAATTTACTTTCAATATTAATTTTAGCCTTGTGCCTTGCCATGAAAGCCATGAGAATGGAAAGCATGTAACATCTCACTTACAGCTGACACAGAAGGGAAGGGGCTCTGAAATACAGACCCTCTTGGCCTCTGGGGAAGATTTATGTGGCGAGGATCACTCTCCTCTGAGTGAGACTGCAGGTGAGTGGCAGGACTGCATTAGAAATGCCAGGGGTAACTATAAGAGCATAAATGGTATCAGGTTATTGATTTTTTTTCTTTCTGGAGCCCACAAATTAGAAAAGTCACTGCTAAAAATCACTGGTCTATCCACAAATTTTAATTAAAGCATAAATAAATCATTTTAGTTGCTGCACTTGCTTATAAACAAAGGGGGAGATGGCATCTTTACAAATGCTTGTCAACATTTGGTGACTAATGGCTCACAGTGAAAATACAATCTGAAGCGACTGAATTGAAAGCAGATTCTGGAGCTAACTAATATCACATGCAAACCATCTAAAACTATTATGGCAAGAGGCACTGAAACCACAGATCAGGTTTTTTTGTGCATGGGGAGGGTGAGGGGATGAGGATAATTTTGTTAAGTAGAGCAATACTATTTTTTTTATTAAATAAAGTGAAGCCCTGTAATGAGATATTACAGCTGCTGCACTTTCGCCACATGATGGAGAAATGGATACCCCACCCCTTACAGCAAACACCAACCATATGCTGTGATGATTCCAAATGTTGATTTTATTCCTAAATAAATACGTAGCAAGGACTAATATAAATAGATCTTTAGGAAACAGGGGCTGAAGGCAATATTCTGAGCAGTCCTAGATCCCATTACATTAAAAAGGAGAACTCAAGGTAGTCGCTATTAAAGGAATTCCCAGGGGACTTCCAAACTCGGCACGGGCTCAGGAAGTCAGAACATGGAATCACATGAACTGCCCCTCTGCAGGCATGGGGAGGTGGCGAGAGAGCTCCCCTCTGCATTTCTCCTGGAAAATGGAGGTGATGCAGGAGCAGTGGGGCACCAGGCTGTGCGGCAGCTGCAGGCAAGGGAGATGGACTGAAGACCCGTCGCCAGCACATCTTAACGCAAGGTTCTGCAGGCAATGAAAACACGGACATTATTAAGTTCTCTTTGCAGCTACACTGAAGACTTAGAAAGGAGGAAACATATTGTCTACATAATGCCTTCTCATATATTAGTAAAATAAGGAACACAATTTGTTCATTCATTCATTCAATTAGCCAACATTTGCCATGTACTTGCTCTATGCCAGGCACAGTGTTAGCTATTTAAAGACACAGAAAGGCATAATACAAAGTCTTTGGCCTTATAAAGGATCTGTGAGTTAAACAAAAATTATTTGACCCAAAGTGGTTAAGTAAAGTATAGCATCCTAATGAGACTAGAGCAGTCTAGAAGAAGGCAGGTTTCATGGTGGAAGAAAAAAGTTGAGGGTCAGGAAAGATTTACAAAGATGGTGATATTTAGGCTAAATCATATCATACTAATGTAGATTTTTTTTTAAGAAAGAGGGACAGTGAGAGAGACAGAAAAAAAAGAGAGAGAAGCAATTTTTATTTAGTTTTTCATGTGACTTTGTTCCTCTATCACTTTGTTGTGTATGTGGTGCTGGGTTGAACCTACATAGTCGCGCATGCCAGGTAAGCACCATAATCACCGAGCCACCGCTCCAGCCCCACTAATGTGGATTTGATGAGTAAAACAAAATAAAAATTTTTACCAACTGGAACTTAACCTTTTGTGTGCTGAAATTATTGATTACTAAAAGAAAGAAGTCTTTTATTTATTTTTGTTTTGTTTTAAAAGGAGAGGGAGACAGAGAAAGAGCGAAACAATTTATTTTTTTATCTGGACTTTGTTTCTCTGACACTTAGTTGTGTATGTGGTGCTGGGGTTTGAACCTGGATCCTCGTTCATGACAGGCAAGCACTCCAACCACTGAGCCACCACTCCATTCCCAGGAAATCTTGTTTTAAATGAAAATTTTAAAACTATACTAAAGACGGGGCTGGAGCGGTGGCTCAGTGGTTATGGTGTTTGCCCTGCATGTGCAAGTACATGGGTTCAAACCCCAGCACCCACATACATAACTAAGTGTCAGAGCAATGAAAGCCATGTGAAAAACTCAATAAAAATTGATTCTCTCTGTCTCTCTGTCTCTCTTTCTCTCTCTCTCGTTGTCCTTCTCTTTAAAAAAAAAACAACCCCACTATACTGAAGGTATAAAGAACAAATCCTGAAGCTGGACTGCTTAGCTTTAAATCCTAGTCCTACTACTTCCTAACTCTAGGAACTTAGGCAAGCTTCTTACCTTCTCCCTGCCTCAATTGCCTAATCTTTAGAATGGGAGTATTCATGATATACACCCCATGTATTATTGTTAGAAGCAAGTGAAAGTCAATATCTGGAAATACCTTCTTTAGATCCCTAGCATCTAAAAAGCATTGTACCCCACACATGTATTAATAATACACAGACACCCATTCACATATACATTCTTTCACTTGCACACACATAGAAATTTTTATAATTAATGCATTTGCTTGAGGACAAATGTTTATTGAGCATTGATCATGTGCCAATTACTGTGTTAAGTAAGCACTGAGAATAGGTGGTGAACAGAAATAAGAATCCTGATCTCATGGTGCTCAGTTTAACTAACTGCTTATGTCACTGATTTCTAAATCTGTCTTTGTCCTGAAGTCTCTACCTAGTCACAAATGCCACCTCCTTCTCTAACAGACCTCTCACCCTCTACATGTACAATATCCTACACACCGCCTTTCTCCATAAACCTCTTCCTTCTTCTTGGTTCCTGACCTGAACTGGTGGTATCATCACCCTGCCAGTTGTCTAAGGAAGAACCTATAAATCACCTCTGGTTCTACTCTCCTCACCCAATCTCATCATCAAGCCTTTCCAAATATCCTCAAATCACCCTCTGTTCTCAATCTGGATACTGAATCGTGGAGTTCAAGCCCCCCTTTTGAATGATTGCCATAGCTCTTAAGCCAGCCTCCAATTTAGCCCATTATGCACACACCTCCCATAGGGAACTTTCCAAACTGGAATCTGCCATTCATCATGCACTTCAGTTCCTTCAGTGGATACCGATTCCCCGTGGTGTACACAGCTTGGCATTCAAAGTCCAGATGAATCCAGCATTGTTAGGTCAAATGATGCTGAACGGCTCCAGCCTCCTTTGGAACCACTCACTGCCTCACATCCTATCCTGCTTCCAGGCGGAGCTCCTTGTGGTCTCAATATCCTCCCCCTTTCCTCTACCCACAGGTTTTTAGTCAGCTTCTTCATTGCTGTGACCCAAGGACCTGACAAGAACAATATCAGCAGGAAAGGTTTATTTGGGGGCTCATGGTTTCAGAGGTCTTAGTCCACAGAAGGCCAACTCCATTTCTTAGTGCCTGAGGTGAGGCTGAACAGCATGGCGGAAGGCATAGATCCAAGGAGCAGAGAGAATCTCCACTCAACAGATACGAAATACAGACAGGCCCCAAATGACCCACCTCCTCCAGCCACACCCTCGCAGCCTATAGTTACCAGTTAGTCCCTTTCAGGGCATTGGCTCACTGACTGAGTCAAGGCCCTCATACCCCAGTCATTTCACCTCAGCCTTCCTGGATTGTCTCACTCGAGCTTTTGGTGGACACCTTTCATCCAAACCATAATATCATCTGTATGCCTCCCCTTTGGGAAGGTCCCCTGGTCCCCCTCTGGCTAGTGCCCCCTTTGTGTTCCCATGCCTTCTTGTGTGTCAGTGGCACACCTCACACTGAGCTGAGGGTAACGCTTATCCACACACGCGTCTCTCACCCCACTGACACTGAGCCTAGCACAGCTGCCAGACAGAGCAGGAGTGTTGTAAATACCTGGGGAGAGAACACAGCGCTTCGCCATTCTAACGTGACTGGGTTGCAGCAGGCACTGTTACTTCACGTCCTGCTAAGAAAAATAGTCCTGTTATCAGACTTATACTTCATGTTCTTATCATGACTATTATATGACACAGCCAATTGCAGGCACATTAAATGGGAAAGATGTCTTCTTAGACTACATGAAATACGGTAACTAAAATTACCTTTGTGACTTTACTAGAATGATACAGTAATTAAGGCATGGGCTCTGGAGGTAGACCAAAATCCTACCTGCACTATTTATTAGGTGTGTGAACCTGAACAAGTTATACTCCTCTCTATGCCTTGGCTATCTTATTTATAAAGTGGTGTTGATAGTAATCCATGGCTGGGGATGTGACTCAGTGGCAAAGCACCTGCCCAGCATGCACAAGGGCCTGAGTTCAATCCATAGCATAGAAAAAATTATATATAAATATAATTTTATATAGATATATGAAATTATACATAATTATATATAATATATTCAAGCTGCACAGTTCCTGCATTGTGGACTTTTTTTTTTAAAGAAAGAGGGACAGCATGAGAGAGAAAGAGAGAATCAATTTTATTTAGTTTTTCATGTGACTTTTGTTGCTCCAACACTTGATTGTGTATGTAGTGCTGGGGTTTGAACCCACATCCTTGAGCACGCCAGGCAAGTGCCATAACCACCAAGCCACCCCTCCAGGCCTTGCATTTTGGACTTTGAATGCTGAAATTATTGCCTTTCTAGAATGGTGTATTCTGTAACTTGGTGGAGGTATGCTTATCTGTGTCCTTTGGAGAACAAAGCCTCACCCCATTCTAGTATCTTTCTCAGTTCACATGGCTCTGGGGTGGGGGTGGTGGGGTGATAACATTGGTTTCTGTCCAGTGGGAAAAGGGGGCTAAAGTCGTCAAGAGGGATGAAGTCACAGACAACTGTCCTGACCAATGAGAGCATATCAAGTTACTTCGCCACAGCAACTGGTTCAAGACAAAATAAATAAATAACACTAAGGTTAGGTGAGGTTAATATTTTGGAAGTAATATGCAGAAAGCAGGTGAACAGTGTTTGGCTTATGGTCTGCATGGAAGGGCCATTCATTACCACCGCTGTTACTGTGGTGAATGAGACCTGAAAGGCAGGTGTCCATGTTCTAAACGCACCTATGGATATTCTTTAGCAATTGGACACTTGCTAGAAAGTGAGCTTTGTAAGGGCAGAAATCTTCATCTTATTTTCCCACTAATATATCCCAGATGCCTAGAATAGAGGCTGGTACATGGTTAACATTCAACGTATTTGTTAAATGAGTGAACTCTTGTTTCCTGTTAACTCCTCTGTCTAGGTGTAGGGTGTTATTTTATGCTGCTTTCAATATATCTACTTCTAATAGTTTCTCTCTCTCCTCTCTCTCTCTCTCTCTCTCTTTTCCTTCTAGTCTACCATTAGCTGAAGAATAAAAATAGCCACTCAGCCATACATATTAGACTTTTCTTTCAGTCTAAGTGGTGTCCCCACTGCATCCCCTCCTCCAGGACAGCAGCACCCCTGGGGAGCCCAGGTGCATGCCACAGAGCTTATCGCCGAGCTTGAATTCACAGAATCTTGCATCTTTGGAGACAACTGCGGCACCAGTTTTCTTTGTGTTCTGTTCTTGGTTGTGGCGCTGATACAGCCTCCTAGACATCCTAAAGAAGACTTGGACATCTGGGGGGTTCTGTTGCTTTTCGGCCTCTCTCCTGACTTGCTTCCATTCCTGTCACCCCTTCTGGCTGATTGCAAACTTTAAACTGAGCTGACTGATGCCATCTCAGTCCACGGACCTCAAAGATAACCTCCCTCGCACTCATCTTGGGGAAGCACTGCTCGGAGGCGGGAGGCATTTGCTGCCCTGCAGGTCCCTTGCAGACCTGGCACCACAGCTGGAAGGGAACCTCTTGGAGTTTTGCTCCTCACCTGAAATTACAGAGAGAGTAGATCCCACCCATTTTTCACAGTGTATGAAGTCCAGGGAGACCACAAGGACAGTGGCTAAAGGCAAAGTCCCAATAAAACCTCAATCCAAAGGGGTTGGCCAGACAGGTGGCAGGCAGCAGGGACCAAAGCCCTGGAGCAGAAAACCAAGACACTAGAACAACCACATTTGATTGGTGGGCATGAGGTGAAGCTAGACTCATAAAGAAAAATAATAGCTTTCATTTTTTTAAGAGCAACTAAGAACTTCATCTACGTTGTTTCAAGTAATTCTTATTACACACCATGACAGGAACAGGTTCAAACCCAGGTCTGTACGAAGCCAACGTCCTCACCCTTGACTACTGGACTTCCATGTTCTTCGGTGCCTAACTGGGAACACGAAGGTATCTAGACCAAGTTTCTATGGTAGGAGAGGATTAGGTAGGTAGATTAGGAACAACTGAAAGTTCAGTAGTGTGAAGAATGGTCTTGAGGCCAAAGATAAATCACACTCAACACTAGTCAGCACCTACGCAGTGCCAAGTACCTCCCATGAATTCCGGGTTTAGTCACACCACCACTGTGTGACCCACAGCTTGGATGGTGGATAGAGTTGCCCATTTGCGTGTGGCCTGCCAGTCAGCACCAAATAACAGCAAAAACAGCAATAGCAAAAACTATGTGATGAGGAGGGCTCCTCCTGCAGCTTTGGTCTGATTCATGGTTGGGCTGCGTCTCTGAGCTTCGTTTTCCTCTTCTAGAAGGAAGAATGAACAACAGGACCCACTTCATGGGATGTTGTATATAATGCTCTTACAGTAGCTCCTGGAATATCACACATGCCCATGACGGTTAGTTACTATCGTTATAGCGAGCACCGGAGCCAGGGACAGTGCCAAACATTTACATGCATTTTCTCATTTAAGCATCTCAAGTCTATGAAATAAGCACTATCATTTTGCTCCTGTTTCCAAAAAGGAGAAAATTAAGGCACAGAGAAGTTTATTAACTCATCTAAGATTACAGAGCTGATAATTGGTGGAGATGGATTTAACCCAAACTGACAGGCTCCAGGCCATGTTCTCAGAACCACCACACCGAACCATTCCTGGCAGAAAGCCATGCTTCAGCCACATACCCTCTTCATGCAACTGTTGGCATAAACAATAAATCATATTGTCCTCTTTGCATCTGTCTTAATTATTTTCAGCCTTATCTGCTTCATCTCTCAGGCCTGACATTTTGCCAATTCACGTATGACCTTGGACCCCTCCACCAATGCCCTTCTCAGGAAACTGAGAGGCACCCCTCCAGGTCTAGCATCCCATACCTCCAGCGAAGTTCCTACAGGCAGGTCTGAGGGTTTGCTGTTTTCCTGAATGCTTCTGATCTTGGGCTGCTACTGCCCTGTTAGACTGTATATAATAAATTCCACTTGATGGGAAAATCGTGTCACATCACAGCATCATGGGGCATTGATTAGTTAAAAATTAAAATGAACTAGGAAATTAGGAGTTCCCAAGGCTCTTCCTCCTAGATTTAGAAGGTAAGGAGGAAAGTAACAATTCCAAAAGTCCTTGAGATGTTAATTTTGTTTTTCTGTGGATTTTCAAAGTTTTGCACAGCAAAAAAGCAGAAGTTACATTTACTTATTTCAACATTCAGCATTTTGGTCTTTTATTTGGGGGTCGTTAACAGAAGAGGACATAAAAACACTGAAAAAGTTATGCCAAACACCACCAAGGAAGAAGGAGAGACTTCAAAGGCAAATGTATTTAGATGGGAAAAGGTGTGTAAGGTCAACAGGTCCCAAATAGTCTCATCGCAGCCCAGAGAGGAATAAGTGCTCAGAGGAGATGAGTTGCTGTGTGGAGTGTTTAGAGATTCACAACAAAAAGAAAACGGTCCCCCTGTGTCCAGGGTCCCAAGCAGAGCACCTGGACCTGATGAGGTCTCTGGTTGTAGCAGGGGAGCGTGGGCATTTCATCATGATCAGAGGGGTTCTGGCCCTCAAAAGCATCCAGGAATTTGTCCATGAACTGGAAGCAAGCAAGCAAGACTGAGACTGAATTCTTCCTAACATGAAAGGGATAGGAGCTCAGAATTGGATTTAAGTTGATTTAAGAAAATAAAGATATGCCATATTTATTTGCTCCTTAGTATGTAAGATTAAGGTTTATACCTGCAATGTATTTGAGTATCTAATATGTGTTAGACAATGCAGTAAGGTTTTCAAATATATTATTTAAACTTCAAAAGACTTCTATGACAGTTAAGATTCAAACCAAATTTTATCTGTCCCAAAAGTATATGGATCTTTCATTAAAACAGAGAAAACTAAAGGAAAGAAATTGTTAAGTGTTAGAGTGCGCTAGTATTCATATTGTATCTGTGACTTCACTAAATCTTCATAATAGACCTGTTTTCCATAGTTGGATCCTGGCCTAGGGTATCAACTGTGGCTACCACATCAGTCCATTCTCTGCTTTCTAATAGGTTCTGAAAGCCCTGCTTCCACTTTGTGACCTCTCCTCCCACAGTCATGAGTTACACATCCTTCTTCCCAAGAGACCAGTAGAGATCAATGAACAAGTCCAAGTTCCAGATTTCCAAAAGAGAGACCATTCTTGGTCTGGTGTAAATCAATTGATAACTCCTAGTCCAATCAACTGTGATCAGCTGCATGTGGCCAAAGAGCTCAGTCAATCACCCTCCCAAGGATTTGTAATTAGGCCTTAGAGATTCTGATTGGTCTGTGCTGGTCACTTGAACTGAGAACTCGTAATTCAAGTGCTGTGCAGCACACATAGCTGGCTGGATTTGGACTTAGGAGCAGAGGATAAAACCTGAAAAGATGAAGACTAATGAAGCAGCTGTGTAGAGAGTGATGAGTAGAGACCATGCACATGTATGCTCAGGCCTACATGTGCTTTACTAGGGCAGCCAGGATGCCTACTCACCAAGCCCACTTGGGATGAAGTCCCTGAAGAAAACATGATGAGTGAGCATAGCCCTGGGCCATGTGGATGTGAGCTGCTCTGCTGCCATGCTAAAGCTGACTGGGTTTGAATCTTCCTGCTTATGAGAATCAAGGAGAACACATTTACCAGATCAGTAACGATGCTCCAAGCGCCAGAAACAGTGACGATCTACTCCACTACAGACAAGTTCAGCATGGTTCAGACACATGGTTCAACTTGTAGTAATTCATTGTCACATGCCATGATCCATTTTTCCCCAAAGACCAGACAGGTAACATAAATAGATATGCAATAGGGACTACCCATACCCCTCACAACTTTTAATTCCTTTTCGGAGAAAGCTAATTAATGTCTGCAAAACCAGAAGGCAAGGAGACAAGTTACAGGATTTCTCCTTGGTCCTTCCTATCAAAGTGGCCATGTTCCAAAGACCAAGGACCAGTGCGAGGGTCCTGGCAGCTGCCTATATATCTTCCCAGTTATACATGCAAGGACTACATTAATAATCAGCACAGCAAAGGTCCTCAAATGCACTGGCCCTATGATGAAACACCCTGGAGCAGGACCCCATTTTTTTGAAGCACTTCATTTGCAAGACTTATATTAAACATGTTAGAATAATCCACTTCCCAATTTTCAAAGGTAGTTTTTATCTATACATATCTGCATAATTTTCAGTAAAACAATCACATGATTATTATGTCCAAACATCTGTTGTTTTTTTTTTACATTCTTACCATAATCAATCCAAGTTTATTTGGCAAAATAAACTTGTTACTTTCTTTTTTTAAATTTTTATTTGATAAACACGGTCTTACAACTAGGAGGGGTTCATTGTCAAACAATCAAGAACAAAAGTGTAATGACAGAACAAGCCAATATTGGTGCCAGACCATGGTTCCCCGCTTTGGGTTCCCCATGGTTCCATGTTTCACTTTATTTAAGCCCCAAGTTAATTGGACTTCTTGTGGAAGTCAGAGGTTCCCCTCAGGTTAGATTCCCCCATATTACCTCCCTCTGGTCACCTTGATGTCCTTCCTATTCCCTTCCCCCCTCCCTAACCCCTCCCTACGACCCCTAGGATCCTAAGCACAGTTCCCCATGATCATGTAAGAATTCATACATGCTGAGGTAATTGTTAGGTTAGCCATCTAACGTACTGATTCTGCTTATATTCTAGCTTCCACAAATGAGAGAAAATATTCAGCCCTTGAGTCTCTGAGTTTGAGAGACTTCACTTAACAAAAATTTTTTCCATCTCCATCTATTTGGCTGCACATGCCATAATATCGTTTTCTCTAACAGCCAAGTAGTATTCCATTGTATATATGTACCAGAGTTTTTGGATCCATTCATCAAGTGAGGGGCATCTGGGTTGGTTCCATAATTTAGCTATAGTAAATTGAGCAAGCAGGACCCCATTTATCTCATGGCTTCCATCAGCTCTACCCTAAACAGCGAGCCATGATGACAGGTGGGATGCCCTGGCATCAATGTCAGATCAGTCTCTTATTTTAAAGTATGCAAATGTCTGTCTATTCCACCACTCCCCACTCTCCCACAACTGCTCAATGTGCAATCTCTAGAAAATGATGCATGTAACTTTAGGGAAGGACTGTGGGATATTTACTGTAAAAACTTATGAGGGCACTGTGGGTCTTTCCTCAAGGAAAGATTCTGGAACTATTAATTGAGATTAAAATTGAATGAATAAACAATTTTTCATCATAACAACTAACATCAGTCTTGGGCTTACAGCTCTCAATTATTATTTATTTGTACATTAGTTAGCTAGCTAGCTAGTTAAAATTTTTACAAAACATGAACTATTTTAACCATCCATGGTCTTTCTTCTTGAACAGCATGATTTATCCACCATCACCAAAGATTTCTGTGAGTCAAGGAATTCTAATGGTTACTATAAACTTGCTATCTGTTATAGTAACTAACTAAACTTTGCCTCTGATCTTTAATTGCCAATACCAGGCCTTGTCCATTCCTGAAATTCAATCATCTTCCATTGAGATGTGAAAGCCTAGTTCAATGGTAAATCCCCATCCACCTACCTGCATCAACCCTGGCCAGCAGAGTATCTCAAAGATCAAGTACCCTTTTCCAGTGCATGTCTTCTAACCTTAGGGAAAGGAGTGTTCCCTAGGCCCTCTTTAGAGACAGGATAAATGGGAGTTTTACATAGTAAATCCAACCCAACATTCTGTTTTTGTGACTCTATGTTTCTTTCTGTATAAATTCTATCTTCCAGATCACTAATTTTCTTTATGGCTATGTCTAGTCCATCATTAACTCATGAGTTTTTATTGTAATTTTTTACAATGTTTATTCCTGGGAGTTCTATTTGATTATTTTCCAAATTATAGCACTTTTTTCCTATTTGTCCTTTTATCTCCATTCCCACATGAACCAGTCTAATTCATTTTCTCATTACCTATAGTTTCTCTTACTCCCATCTCTCTCTAGTTCTTCCTACTAGAACAAAACTCCTACAAACAAGTTCAACCAACTCACTTTCTTGTTTACAAATATTCTATAGCTGCCACTGCTTATCAGACAAAAATCACTCTTTATTCTAGAAGGAATGCTGTCCTACATGGAAATTCATATTTATTTAGCTTGAATCCTCAACATAGACAAACATATGCATCTTTAAGACTTTTCTCTCATTTCTTCCCCCAAAACATTCCCCACCACTCTGGGCCTCTATGCTTTATTTCCTGAGCAACAAAAGAATTTGTATTGGTAACATATAATCTATTACTTCTTTTACTAGCTTTATGGAGATACAATTAACACCCTGTACAATGATGTACCCATTTAAAATGTAAAATTCAAAGTTTTTCAGTTATTTCCAGGATCATGTGATCATCCTTGCCATCAATTTTGGAATGGTTTCACGACTCCTGGAAGATGAAGCGCCCATTTCCCCTCAACCCTCCAGCCCCAGGCAACCACCAATCCACTACTTTCTATCTCTATGGATTTGCCCATTTGAAGCATTTCATATAAATGGAATAATCGAATGTGTGGTCCTTTGTGAATAGATTCTTTAACTCAGTGTCATGTTTTCAAGATGATGTATCCATGTATCTTTAAGTTATAACTGAGTGACATTCCATTGTAAAGATACTTCGTAAGTTATAACTGAGTGACATTCCATTGTAAAGATACTTCGTATTTTATTTATCATTCATCAATTGATGGGAATTTAGGTTTTTCCCACTTTGAGTTATCATGAATAATGACACTATGAAGATTCATGCAAGTTTTTGCATGGACATATGTTTTCATATACCTTGGAATATGTAACTTGGAGTGAAATTGCTGGATCATATGGTTCATCAAGGAACTGCCAAAATGTTTTCTGAAGCAGTCGCACCATTTTACATTCCCACCAGCAATGTATGAGGCTTCCAGTTTCTCTATACACACTCCAATGCTTCTTATTATAACCCTCTTAGTGATGAAGTTTATCATTGTGATTTTGATTTACATTTCTCCAGTGATTATGTTGAGTATTTTTATATGGGCTTTTTGGCCATTTGCTTATTTTCTATGGTGCACTGTCTATTCCAACTCTTTGCCCGTTTTAAATAATGCGCTGTCTTTTTACTATTGAGTTGAAAGAGTTCTTTATGCATTTTGGATATAGGTCCCTCATCAAGTTTTTATTTTGTTTTTGGTGATGCTCAGGGTAGAACCCAGGTCCTTGAGCATGCTAGACAAGCACTCTACCACTGAGCTATATACCCAGGTCCCTTATCAGCTATTTGATTTGTAAATATTGTCTCCCATTCTAGATGTTGACATATCACTTTTGTGACAGTACTGTTCACAGCACAAAAGTTTTAAATTTTGATGTGGTTTAATTTATTTATATATTTCTTTCTTGCTTGTACTTTTGGTGTTATCTTTAAGAAACTACACCTAACCTAGTAATAAAGATTTTCCTCTATGTTTTCTCCTAGTACTTTTTATAATAACATGTTAAAGTCATTTATAAGTCCATCAAAAGCAGTTTTTATTACCTTTTCCCCCATTTTTTGAATGTCTTATAATTATTGGTTGAAAACTGGACATTTTGTGGGTTTTGTTGGGGGTATACAGGATACCTGAAATTGAACTCAGAGGTGCTTTACCCCTGGGCTAATGTCCCCAGCCATTGTTTAATGTTTTATATTGGTACAGGGCTCCACTAAGTTGCTTGGGGCCTCACTAAGTTGCTGGGACTGGCTTTGAACTTGTGATCCTCCTGCCTCAGCCTCCCAAATCACTGGGATTACAGACATGTGCCACCACACCCAGTGAAAACTGGATATTTTAGATAAGATAGAATAACAACTACAATAACCAGTCATTCCTAGGGATTATTATTTGCTTCTTTGTTATTTAATTTGCCTAGTATTATGGTTTGAATGAAAGGTGTCCTGCAAAACCTCAATATGTGAGACAGTGCACATGCAGAGAGGTGAAATGATCGGCTTATAAGGGCCTTAATCCAATCAGTGGATTGATCCCCTGAGAGGGATTAATTGGGTGGTAACTGTAGGCTGGTAGGGTATGGCTGGAAGAGGTGGGTCATTGGGGGCATGGCTTTGGGTTATATATTTTGTATCTGGCATGGAGACTCTCTCTGCTTCGTGATGTGATTCTGGAGCTGCTTCCCTCCACCACACTCCTCTGCCATGATGTTCTGCCTCACCTCAAGCCCGGAGGAATGGAGCTGATCTATGGATTGAGACCTCTGAAATGGTGTCCCTCAAAATAAACCTTTCCTCCTAAAATTGATCTTGTCAGGTCTTTTAGTCACAGCGATGACAAAGCTGACTAAAACACCTCCTGCTTTGACTGCCCTGATTCTACAGTCTATTTCTGCTGACGGGTATAGCCTCTAACGCTCTTGCTCAGAGTTCTCCACTTTGTTTTCATCATTTAGTCTAACTACCAAGGGTCACCCCTGGGTTAGCATAAGCCACTTATCCAGCACAAGCTGCGCTTAACCTCTATAACTAAGTTGACTTTTATTAGCATTTACCAAAGAATGATTTGCAGGCTTCTATCTCAATTCAAGGATTTACTACCTGCCACGCACATTCAGGGAGGGACTTCAAGATGGAGGCTCCTTTTGTGATCACTCCTGAGAGGGAGCAATCTTGGGACTTCACATAGTCTTCTACGTGGCCAGAGATGAGTGTGATTTTTTTTAGACCTGTCTTCCTAGAAGCCACTGCCAGATCACTCCTGAGAGGGAGCAATCTTGGGACTTCACATAGTCTTCTACGTGGCCAGAGATGAGTGTGATTTTTTTTCAGACCTGTCTTCCTAGAAGCCACTGCCAGGTCAGAGTAGTCCGCTGCTCAGTCAGTGTTTAGTTGGGTGTTGTGCTTAAACCGTTTATGCTAACGGACTTCTGCCTGATCTTCATAGCTCTGTGTGCAGCTTGGAGACACTTGCTGGTCGCTCCCACCTCCTGCCCTGATTGCACCTGAGTAGGCACAGCCAAGCACATAAGCACATCCTTCCTGAGCCCAAAACTGACCACAGCAAAGGTCTTCTGCACTGTCTTCTCTTCTTATCCTACTAAATAAGCTGTTTCAACAACAGCTTATGTATGGAGTTCTCCATCTTGTTCTGAATGAAAATAGTCCACTCAGGCAGAACCGTGGGAGTCTGCTATCCTTAAGACCTTCCTGTGTCCTGGGCTAAACCTCATTCTGATCCATTGCAAGGGCACAAGGAATTGCTTTTACCATGGTGGCATCCATGGCTCTTACATACCATTGGGGTCAAAGAGTGTTGAAAACCTTGATCATCTTTTCCTGCCTTTTCCAACATGTCAACCCTACCCTATGGTCCATCAGGGTGGCAGCAGAAGGGCTCCAGTGTGCTCAATCTGTGCCCCTGAGTAGAGATCCCCCATCTTAATCAGAGATGGAGTTTGGGGAACTCAATCCTTTTGACCATGCCTTTGTAGAATAGTGCTTCTTCAGTGTGGAGCTGGGGAAGATAAGAAATGACAGCCTCTTCCTCCCCCATGAGACAATAGTTCCAAACTGAGGCTGGAGGGAAAGGTAACCATGTTTCCTCACCTTCATAAGCCTGGAGTAGAGTGATCTGTACCATGAAGGGGCTGGATTCTGGCTCAGAAGCCACAGACTCTTGCTGCTTTTCACCAAGGATTAGTAGATTTTCTTGAGTGAATCTTTCTCCATTTGCTGCATGCCCTTAGGACAATTTTCAGAGATTTAAATGATTATCATTCATAATTTTCACCAATTAAATTATTTTTCTGGGTGGAGACTCTACCCAGATTCATATGCCTCCATTCATTGTGTGGAAAGTCTTGAATCCACACAATCCATTATTCAATTAAGATAGGCTTTATCCATTCACTTGCCAAATATTTGTAGAGAATCAGCTACGTGGCAGACAATGCTTCTGTTATTCATATTTGCTAACTTTACATTTTATGTTCATGTATATAAAGCACTCACATCTCCACTGGATCAAGTGTACATTGATGGAAGAAACCATCTCTATTTGAGCTTCATAAATCCCTGTGGCACTCAGCATAAAGTTGGAATTTATAATTTCTGCTTTCATTCAATTAATCGCTTCCTGATTCCCTTTCTTGATGAGCATCATAGTTTCAAAGCTACATATTTTTCTGAAGTGCTCATTTCCTTTTGTCTTTGTTTAGCAAATCACTCTCACTAGTCTATTATTTGCCTCTGATATCAAAGTTATTTTGCCACAGTTTTGTGTGCTTAATATGCACTAAGTCTTCAGATATGCAATCTCATTAATGCCAGCATTAAACCCGTGGTTGAAGTAATTTTGATCCATTTTGCAAATTAGAAAACCTGAAACCCAGAAAACTTAATGAACTCTCTTAGTCCATTTTGTGTTGCTCCAACGGAATACCACAGACTGGACAATTTATTTAAAAAAAAAAGAAGGAGAAGAAGAAAAATATTTCTCACAGTCCTTGGAGCTGGGAAGTCCAGTATCAAGGTGCCAGTATCTGGCAAGGGCATTACCCCATGGGGGAAGGCAGAAGAACAAGAGATCAAGAAGCCAAACCTAACTTTTTATGGGGAACCCACTCCTGCAATAACTGACCACTCCAGTGATAACATATCAATCCATTCATGATGGCAGAAGCCTCATGGTCTAATCACGTCTCTTTTCTTTTCCACATTGTTCATTGATGCATATAGTTACACATAATGATGGGGTTGACTGTTACACATTCGTACCTGTGCATGATATAACTAACAGTATAATTTGGCCACTATTTCTCCCTAGCACTTCCCTCCTCCCTCACCTCTTCCAAACCTCTGGTTCCTTTCTTCTACTGAGCTCACTTTGATAACTTCTTTTTTTATCTTTCAAGTTTTTGCTGACTGCTTGGAATTATTTAGTATCTTAAAGGTACAAAATGTACTTTTTTATCCCCCTCCTTTCCTTCCCCTCTTCTCTTCTCTTTCTACTACTCTATTAGACCTCCTATTAATTTGTATTTCATGTACGTAATCTTATCCCTCCCGCCCCTTTTCCTTTGTTTTACTCTAGCTTCCACATATGAGAGAAAACATTTGATGTTTGAGCTTAAGTCTAACTAATTAACTTAGCATAATATTCTCCATTTCCATCCATTTACCAAAAAATGCCATAATTTCATTCTTTCTCTTTTTCTTATTTTTATTTTTATTTTTTTAAAGACACAGAAAGAGAGAGAAACAATTTTTTTTATTTAGTTATTCATGTGGCTTCCGTTGCTCCAAGATCCAGTTTTGTAGGTGGTGCTGGGGTTCGAACCTGCATAGTTACACATGCTGGGAAGAGCCGTAACCACTGAGCCACCACTCCAGCCCCAATTTCATTCTTTTTAATAGCTGAGTAAAACTCCATTATATCAGGGTCTGGAGTGGTGGCTCAGCAGTTAACGGTGCTTGCCCAGCATATGCAAGTACATGAGTTCAAACCCCAGCACCACATACACAACAAAGTCTCGGAGCAACGAAAGCCACATGAAAAAGCTAAATAAAATTTATTCTCTCTCTCTCTCTCTCTCTCTCTCTCTCTCCCTCTCACACTGTCCCTCTCTCTTTAAAAAAAAAGAACTCCACCCTATGTATATACCATGATTTCTTAATCCATTCATCTAAAATTGCCATACTACAGCAACACGGTCACAACAATGTTATAGCGGCACAATTCACAAGAGCTAAATTATGGAATCAACCCAGATGCCCATCATTATATATAGAGAGAAAGGAGTTCTACTCACGGTAATCACTTCTTAAAGACCCCTACTCTCAACATAGCTGCACTGGGGATTAAGCTGCCAACACACCACCTTCAGGAGATAGACTCAGATCATAGCAGGAATGCACCCAAAGTTCTGCAGCAAGTAAGGGGCAGAGCTGTACTGTGAACGTGGAACTGCCCGACTCCAAAGCGAGTTCTCTTTCCTCCATGCGAACCTCCCCTGACTCCCTCCTTTTGAGAAGAGAAGAGAACTACAGCAGGTTTGAGGAAAAGCATTTTTTGACGCCTCAAATCTTCTACAGCATTGCATGCTTTGGAACCCTGCTGATTTTCCCAAAGCAAATGTGCTATCTGGCCTTCCATGCTTGCCGCACTTTAGCACAAAAAATGACTAATGAAGAACCACAGGAGTGAAATGGAGTGACCTTGTTGAACCACTCCAAACCCCCCAAATGGCCCCAATTAAGACCACAATCTGGCCTATTTACAAATATGAAGCCTATGAAACGACAAATATAATTCAACCACAACCAATCTGGCCCTCATTAGCTATGTTATAATAATAACTTGTATAAATATAATTATGAAACACTTATTAGGACAAGTATTGTGCTGAATTCAGGTTTTCTACCCCTATAGGAAACATCTCAGAAAGAGTGATGCATATCTTTATTTTTTTTAATTGATCTGTGAATATCTTTAAAACCCTGCATCCTTGAGAACTTTCAGCCCTTCAATGGGATTTAAGTGGTTCCATTGAATCTCATTGGTTGATTTCTTTAAACAAATATGATCTCATACCTTCTCCACGAGGCTTCAGAATCAATAAAGCAAGGAGGGTAAAATTGGAAAGAATTTGAGTGGAAACCTCTAAGGAAAATGTGGTTTCCATGGCAGGAAGAAAAGTTGACATTTTCTTAAATTGTATTAGACCATGAACTTATTGGGTGTTTGACTACCTCTCCCGTAAGCCCTATAAAACACCATGGCATATCATTTACCTACCAGGAAGTCTTCAAGTATTTGTTGACAATTATAGACTGAACCATGTGAACCCATTTTAAGAGTTTGCTCCTAAATATACTCTATTACTAGTCCTCATTTGCTCTACAACACATTCAAGCCTTCTTCCTCTTGCATTTCTCTGAGTGTTCCAAGCTGGGGTTGGAATGGCTCACAAATCATTTGAGCTGTTGCCCAATCATCTCTCCCCTCCTTGTCCTCTGGCTGTTTCTTTTGTCTAGAGAATGTTCTTGTCCTAATCAACCATACTGATGATCTCTTGGCTGGGTTGAGAGGGTTCAATCATGTTAACCCTTTCCTCTACACAATTTCTTACTTTCTTTTTTTTTTCTTCAGAGAAGGGGAAAGGAAGAAAACAAAGAAAGAAAAATAAAGAAAGGAAGTAAAAGAAAGAAAGAAAAAAATTAATTTTATTTTTTCATCTGGATTTTGGTATTCCTCAACTTAGTTGTGTATGTGGTGCTGGGGTTCAAACTCAGGTCCTCATGTATGCCAGGAAAGCACTCCGCTGTTGAGCCGCCTCCCTAGTCCCTCCTCTACACAATATCTGAACCCATGAAGAAATTTTTTAAAAAAGCACTAAGATGAAACAAAGCCAAACTATCACCTTCATTACTGAGGAAAACTAGGTTGAAGGACATGGCTTTTATCTGTGGGGTAGTGAGCCTCTTACCATTTGAATTAGGCCAGCTTGGCCACCCAGTCCCAGGTAGCATGGAGCCACCATTGCAAGTTCCCCCAGTGGGTTCAGTTTCCTCTGCACTTGTGGCAGGGAGAGTAGTGTAGTGTGTGGCTCTTGGGGAAGCTTACTCACGGAAGGAAGGGGCAAGGAATTGATCTAAGTCCAGTTTAATCTACCCAAATTTACCAGTTAAGGTTTTCCAACTGTCCTGGAAAAAAGTGAATAAAGGCATAGAAAAAAGGATTACTTTTATTGAGCTCATTCCACAAAATGGGGACCATCAAGAATGGTAGAGAAGCTTTTGCCCTCCAATACCCTATAGAGTTTGGCTGAGTGCCCCAACATGGTGATGCTGATCTGTCCTTGGCTTCCAATGTCACTGGGGTTTCCTGGGTCTAGATCTTCTCTAGACCCCTAATATTCCAACCCCTACCTCACCCCACAGCACTATCTGACACATTCAAACCCTGTTCCTTTTCCTTTTCATAAACTGTTCTTTCCATAAGGTAGAAGGCCACACAGGCAAATTAGGATAGTACTAGAAATGTCATATGAATTGAGGAACTTTGTTTTTATTTGTTTTTTAATTTTTTTCTTTTTGGTTTTTAGCCAGTTTATTAAAAGCTCTAAACTCAGTAGAGTTCAGATAGAAAATATATTTCTTACAGTGACTTTCCCTGAAAAAGCTCTGGTAAGTTTTATTTCCTTCCCTAAATGACATTTTAGGTATATATTCATGGTCATTTTCAGATATAAAAATACCTAATATAATAACATTGATCTAGTTGAAAGCTTCAGACTCATATCCTATTTAATTCTCTTCCTCCTACCTCAGAAAACATCGCATCCACCCTGGAAGTGCTTTTCTCCTTCACCTTTCTTCTTCCTTTCCTGGTTTCCCTTTTCTTCTCCTATATTTTTGGGCCTTAAAAACAGGTATGGAAGGGGAAGCAAAATTCTGTGTAGGTTCTGAGGTTTGGTCCTTCTTTCCTTGGCAGTCAACGGTCACATAAGGCAGAAGTCTAAGTGCTATGTCTTTCATGGGATCAAAACAATTTAGTGGGATCCTGTAAGGGCCTGCTAGTAGCAATTAGTGCTCAAAATGCCCCACTTTACCCTGAATTCTGATTCTCAATGGTAAATCCCAATGGGAAAGGCACACCTGTTTTTTAGGAGCAAGATGTTTTCGCCTGCTGCTGGAATGAGAGGAAGATTTCTCCACTGGATCCTTGGAGAGAAAACACAGCAGGATACAACTTCTGTGTTCTACATCATCGTACAATAATGCATTTTTACAGATTGGTTTTTATAGCAATATGTGCACCAATGACACAAGACAACAAAAAAGCCCCTGCCTCAGTGTACTCTGTTCTAGGCAGGGAAGTAGATAAACAGGCAAGTGTGACAAGTACCACACTGGAGGCGTTGAACAGAATGCAAAAGGAGCACAGATGAAGCAGAGCAATGGCAGGAGACCGGCGAGTCCAAGATCAAAGTGCCAGCAGATTGGTATCTCATGAAGAGTCACTTCCTAGTTAATAGACAGACATCTTCTCATTGCAACCTCACAGGGCAGAAGAAGGCTCCCTGGGGCCCCTTTCATAAGGGCACCAATTGCATTCATGAGGGCTCTGCCCTTGCAAACTGATCACTTTCCAAAGGCCCACCTCCAATGCTATCATGCGGAGGACTAAGCATCAACATATGAATCTGAGGAGGGGAAGGGGACATAGACATTTTGTCCATAGCAGTTGTTATTTCTACGAAAAAAAATTAAAGTGATTTTTATATTTTACCTTCAGCTTTCCCATATTTCCAATTTTTATGAGGAAAAGTTTAATATAATATTCATTGCCTAGTTTTGGTTGTAACAGAAGACCCACAAAGAAGTAGCTTTAGGTTTTTGTCATGCATGAAGTGTTCCATAATGAGATGATAAGAGGTCTGGGATTTGCTTCAAAATAACATGGAGCAGAAGAAAAGTCAATAGACAGGTCCATAAATGAGCCAAGACTAGCCATGAATCGCTAATTATTTAAACTGAATGACTGATGGGTACATGGGAATTCAGTACACTGTTCTTCACTTTAGCATATACTTTAAATTTTCTATCATAAAAAAACTATGAAATAAACAAATACATAAGAAGAATGTCCTTGGTCATTAAATTCTTTCTCTCTGCTTTAGTCTGCCAATTGTAAGATGAGGATTAAAAATAATGCCCACATCATAAATTAGTTGTGAGGATCCATCATGTTAACATATATGAGATGCTCATAACAGTGCCTGACACTTAAGTTAAAAATAAAAATTGTTTTTATTATGGCTTAAGGCAGGGGCACAATGACCTTCTCAGGCTGCCAGGTTTCTCCATCTTCCTGCTCTACAATCTCAAACACGCCATAGCTCTCCCAGTTAGGTGATGCTGAGGTTTCTTGGTATCTTCCCTTTCTTTAGGCCTGTTCAGAAACAGAAAAGAAGCGAATCCTTATCTTTTTTTGTGTCTGCTTTAATATTCGAGAAACTTTCTATGAAACTTACCTTCACTTCTCCTTGACCAAGAGGATCACATATCCATGCCTAAACCAATCACTTAGAAAGGGAATCAATCTACCAGGTTGCTCATGGACTAATCAAAACCTATACTCCAGAGCTTCATGGGCCCCCTGAAGCATATGACATGCAAATGCCTTCTGTTAGAAGGGAGAAAAAGAGAATGTGGCTAAGGGGCAGTCAACCAATAGTGACTCCTCCTGGCGTGTTGGAAAACAGCAAGCCCTTCTGTGTAACTGGTGCACAGGATAATGTCAGGCACAGGAGCCTGACAGCAGATGGTGACAGCAGCACAGGTGGGCTGAATCAGGCAGTGAAGATCAGGCCAGTCCGAGGACATTGCTTATTTCTCTTCAGGTCGGGGGAAGCCAAGAAAATTGAGGCACAGAAGCTCAGGAAAACATAATAAAGACATAAAAGGAAATATGGCTAATTTCACTTTAATGTACAATTTTCCAGAAGGTGATAGGTAATCTCATGTAAATTACATGTGCATCATATGCAAATATACCTGTTGCTACCTCAAATCTTCTCCACACCTGGATGTGATATTAAAAAATGTTGGTGGAAATAATTGACTCAGCAGTAGTATCTCTAAATGAGAAAGCCAACCAGCCTTGGGTCAGATATTTACATTTTAGCTTCATTTCTACATGATCTGCCTTCACACCCCTCACTATAGAATGTCTCTCCTCAATGCTGAGTGTCATTATCCTGGTGCAAAAATTAATTCCCCATGAATCTTTTAAGGAAGGCAGAACCTGTTAAAATATTATTAAATTACAAATGAGAGGTGCATTATTTGATTCATTAAAAAAGACCATGACATAAAGAGGCTGGCCTCAAGCTGATGAAAATTTTCAAATTAAGATGCTGAGAACTTCATCATTGACATAAATTCTGCTTACTGGTGGTGCTGCACATGTAATTAAATGCAAACAGATCAGGAAGGAGAAATTGTCACACAGGAGACCTTCCAGAGAAACCTTGATTTCAGCCAGATCCTAGCTGAATATGAAAGACAACAACTTTTGTTCCCATAAAAGTCAAGCACCTCCTGCTCGTCCATTGGCAGAAACAATATAATACAATTTCCCATGTGTCTGGCATGTTTGAGGATGGGGATGTTTGCCTTGATGCACGGAACCACACATAAGTTAGGTACACACTCAAATAAGTGGAATGAATGACTAGTGCTAACCCTGACTCCAGGCAAATCCCAAGCTAGATCATCTGAAAATCAATGAATATTTTACATGGGTTGTATCCTTCTTATCATCTATTCATTTATTCAACAAAATTTTATCTAGAGCTTCTATATAGCAGTTACTATTTAGGACCTGGGAACACGGCATTGTATTAAAGAGGCAAAATTCTCAAAGCCCTTGAAGTTTACATTCTAATGGGAGATGATGTTAAATAAACAACATAAATAAGTAATAAATGTAAAAATATAGGTAGATGTGTAGATAGTGATATATTCTAAAGAAATAAATATAATAGATTAAGGTGGTCAAGAAGGCCTGCAAATTTTGATCATATGGCTGAGGAAGACCTCAGCGAGATGGTGACTAGGGTAAGCATTAATATTATAGTACTCCTCATCAATTTTTCTGGTTTTTCTTCTGGACACACAATAGGATGGTATTTCCTTACTAAATTGCATTTAGAGATGCCCAGTGACTTGTCTGGCTCATGAAATGTGGATAGAAATGATATATTCTGCTTTGGTCTGGAAGATTTAAGGTCTAGCGTATGATAAATCATGCCCCTTCCTTCTCTCTGCCATAGCAATGTTCCAGTGGTGGTTGTTCTGTCAGCTTAGAATCTTGAGGGAGAAGGACATGGAGCAAAACCAAAATCAACATATGTTGGGATTTGGGCGTTCCTTATTACTATAGCACAACATAGCCCATTCTGTCTGAAGGGACAACGATGACAACTGTCAAAGACCTGAAAGAAGGGGGGAAGTGAAAAGTATGGGTATCTTTGGAGGAGCACTCCCATGAAGGGGTACGGGGGAGCATGAAGATCATAAGGTGTGAATCTGTTTGGCATTTTAAAGTCAAATGTACGAGGAAAACTAGTAGAAGGAGCAATCCAAGAAGAGATGGACTTTCGATATTGTTATGTGTACCATTGTAAGAACGTGGACTTTTCCTCTGAGATGTGAAGTCATTCAAAGAGAAATACCAGAATCTGACTTAAATTTTTAAAAACGTTAGAATTCCTTGTTGAGTTGAGAATGGGATGAGGTAGGGCCAAGATAGAAGCTGAGAGAACAATAAGGAGGTTGTTGCTATAAATCCAGAGAGAAAGGGGAGTTGCTTAATTCAGGCTACTTGCAGCGGAGGTGGTAAGAAATGTTTGGATTCTGGATATATTCTCATAGAAAGCAGATAAGATTAGCTAATGTATTAGACATGAGTTGTGTCTTAGTCCATTTCTGCTGTTATAACAAAATACGTGAGACTAGGTAATTTCTAAATACAAATTTATTTCTTAGGCTGGAGTGGTGGCTTGGCAGGTTAGGGTACTTGCCTGGCACTCATGTGGACATGAGTTTGAACCCCAGCACCATGTACACCATGAAGTGTCAGAGCAACAAAAGCCACATGAAAACCTAAATAAAATTGATTCTTTCTTTCTCCCTCTCTCTCTCTCTCCCTCCCTCCCTTCCCCCTTACTGTCCCTCTCTTTAAAAAAGTAAAAAGAAAGAAAGAAATTTATTTCTTACAGTTCTGAAGGTTAGATGCCTAAGATCAACAAGACAGGTGGTTCAGTACATGGTGAGGGCTAATCTCTGCTTTCAAGATGGTGCCTTTTTGCTATGTCCCCCAGAGGGAATGAATACTATAGATTCTCTTTTCTGCCATACATGAAGGAAGTATGGGAGACCAGAAGGGCCTAGCTAGTTCCCTCCAACCCTTTTTCCCTCCCATGAGGGAGATGTCAATATAACCACCTCCTAAAAATCCCAGCTGTTGATATTGCTGCATGAACTTAATTTATTGTTGCATAAGTTTCAACAGGAATTTTGAAGGGACATAAGTACTCAAACCAAAGTAGGTTTGAAGAAAAAGAATAGACAAGATGATCCCAAGGTTTTTGCCCTAAGACAAATAGAAGAATACAGCCGCTACTTCCTGGAATGGAGATGACTACGGTAGGAGCAAGTTTGTTAGGGGAAGCCCAGGACCTCAGTTTTAACAGTGTGAACTTTGAGATGCCCCTTAGATTTCCAGGCAGAATTGTTGAGTAGACAAGAGGTTCGTGATGAAGACATAAATTTGGGGGCCATTTTTGCCAAGATGGAATTTGAAATCTTTCAAGTCAGTGATCACACTAAGTAGGAAAGTGTAAAGAGAAAGGGGCACAGGTCTCTAAGGCCTTTCTCCACCAAAGGTTGAGAGATCAGGGAGAATAGGAGAAACTACAGAGTAGGCTGGGAAAAGGTGACCAATGGGAGAGCAAGAGAAAAAAATCCAAAATGGGTGGAAGAAAGAGTTTCAAAGTGTTCAATTCTGCTGATAGGTCAAGTAAGATGAAACCTGAGAATTGACTATGAGTTGTTAAAAATAGAGGACATTAGTGGTCTCCCTAAGTGATGTGTCAACAGCCCGATTGGAATATGATCAATAGAAAATGGGAGATCGTTATGTACAACTAGAAGGCACTAATTTAAAAAATGTGGGGGTAAAGAGAGAATGGGAAAGAAAGAATGGAAGATGACTCACTTATTGTAAAAGAAATGGAACTTACTGAGCAAGAAATGAAATATTTTAAAACAGAAAATTAATAGCAATTTTGTAGGCTAATGGGAAAGATCTGTTAAAGAAGAAAAATTTTTATTAAGAAATTTAATTATTGTGCAATCAAAAATACATCCAACAAAACAATATGATATGTATATGTTCTTAAAATTAGATATGCCCTAGAGCCCACCCTATTCTCCCACCCTTACTCCTCCCCCTGCCCCTTTCCCTCTCCTTCCCGATACAGCTTTATGATTGCCCTAGGTTATGTATTAGACCTTTGCTGGGTCTAATACATGAGGTTGATCACCTTTCACACAGGCCAGGGTCTAGCTCCAGCCTCCACAGATGAGTGAAGACATTCGAACCTTGACTCTCTGGGTTTGGCTAACTTCACTCAACATGATTTCTTCCATCACCATCCATTTACCTTCAAAGGCTGCAATATCATACTCTCTAATTGCTGAGTAGAGCTCCATGGTGTATATACATACCACAGTTTTTGGATTCATTCATCCAGTGAGGGGCATCTGGGTTGGTTCCATAATTTAGCTATTGTGAATTGAGTTAAGAAGGAAATTTTGATAATGAGAGAGATATTGTCTTCAAATAGTCAAGAAGAGATGAGATCCAGCACACAAACAGAGAGTTGATTTTTGCTGTGGGTTCATCCAGGAGAAATGGGGAGAGATGCAGGAAGTGGGTGTATATGAAGATGGCAAGTTATCTTCTAAGTAAGCAAGTTATCTTCTAAGTGCTTCTATTTTCTCAGTGACATTTGAAGAAAGTTCATGAGCTCAGAGTAAGAATGGTCATTTAAGGAGAGATAAGAAGGGATCAAATAGCTGATAAGGACAATGTGAAAGAAATGAATTATGAAGATATACTATGATTGCCAGTCACCATCAAAGTGAGTGAACAAAATTTTTTTAAAGAAAGAGGGGAAAGTAAGAGAGAAAGAGAGAAGTAATTTTTATTTAGTTTTTTATGTGACCTTCATTCCTCAGACATTTCATTGTGTACATGGTGCTGGGGTTTGAACTCGTGTACTCACACATGCCTGGCAAGCACTGTAACCACTGAGCCACTGCTCCAACCCCAGTGAATAAGAATTTAATGGAAGACTCATGCATATAGCAGGACAGGCAGGAAGTAGGTGGAGAGATGGGATTACACAGGTAGCAGTTGTGTTGTAGTAGTATGATGAAGTAAGAAACAGGCAACATAATTAAGGGTGTAGACAAGGGTGTGATAATATTGTAATTAACTGTGGGATTTAAACTAGCCAAGAAGTGGGGGAAGTGAGAAAATCAGCAGGGAAATTATTGAAAAGTATGTTAGGATCAGCAGGTTGTGACAATACTAGTAGCAATAGCTAATTGAGTGCCATCACTCAACCCTGTAGGCTAGGTTTTATAGATCCAAATTTACATATCATTAATCAGTTGATGTCATATGTCATGATGACAAGTGAAACCCTGAGAGATATTTAAAATTCAATCAGTTATCATTTCAATATCCAATATTCAGTGAATGTATTTAATGTCAATAACAAGTGTTGTGTGGCGTGGGGGACTCAGAAGAAGCCAGGGAGACACTTACAGATCTTAAGTGCCAAGGAAACATCAATCCTAACCAAGAGACTTGCAGGCCAGGAGTCAGAGGAATGTGTCTAAATTGACTCCAGGGACAGGGAGTACCCAACAGTCCCCCCTGGAAGTTGATCTGCAACTATAATTAAAACGCAGTACATCCAAACAGTCAAAAACAAGAATCTGGTCAGCTTCCTGGATTTAGTAACAGACAAGCAGACTCAAAAAGAAAACCCATGTATTACATAGGAAGATACCATAGATTTCTAAGTGGAGGTTCACAAGGAGTCCCTCTAAGTGGCTGCAGCTCCAGGTCTCTTCATTGAAAGTAATTCAAGGACTTACAGTGATATTTATAGAGATAAGAATAGAAGTATTCAATAATAATATTTCCACACTAAGGAACAGGCTGGGGGCATATCTCAGTGATAGAATTCTTGCCTAGGATGTATTAAACCCTGGCACCACAAAGAGAGGGGAGGGGTGAGATAGAGAAAGCAATCTATACAAATGTCACATATGCTTTATATTTGCATGAACTTGGTCAATAGAATGACAGTCTAACAATTCTATCTTAAATTATGTAATCAAATACCTAATTAAATTTGTGGTTTTCATTGAAGTTTCACTAAGTTTATGTACCATATTATAACATTTAAAAGAACTACATTCTCACGTTTATAAGTTTAATTTATTAGACCTATAATTTTTTTTTTTTAAGAGAGAGGGACAGTGAGAGAGACAGAGAAAGAGAGAAACAACTTTATTTAGTTTTTCACATGGCTTTAGTTGCTCTAACACTCAGTTGTGTATGTGGTGCTGGGGTTTGAACTTGGGTCCTCGTGCTTGCTGGGCAAGCACCGAAACCGCTGAGCCACCGCTCCAGCCCTAGACCTATAATTTTAATACTCAGAAAAGTTTTATTTATTTCAGACAATGAAATCGTTAAGAAAGGAATCAAATACATTAAATGTATAAATACCCTTTAAACTATTTGAAGATGTTTAACCAAGTTTATAAATGAAACCAAATATTAGTTATAAGTCTCCTTGATGGTTGTTAAAATTTTCTGGACATATATACGGATTTAAACTAAAATCTTACAAGATGAACTTAAATTTTTAATTTATAACTTTAATGAAAGAACACCAATTTAAAAATCAACTAAGTCTCTGATTAATCTTTCTGTACACTAGAACTGCCTTTAAGGATACCAAAATAATTTCGAACAGGTGAGGAAACTGAGGCATACCTGGATTTGATGGATTTGAGTCCAAGTCTGCCCATTGAAAACACCCATGTTTTTCTCATCGTCTTCATTGCCTTCCCATGACAAATAATTAGACAACAGTAACACATAATTAACATAAAACTTGAAAAGAAGAGTTCATTTTTTTTCTCCCATGTCCTGCAATGCCCCAGGTTATAATTATATCATTAACCCACAGTCTAGTCTAAGGCAGGTTAGGTGTTTAAGGATCGGGCTGAATTAGCATGACTTTAATTACAGCATGCCCTGCAAATGGCTTTTCTTACTAAATCCCTGATGTTGGCATGTACGTATATACTTTGCCAGTTTCTCATAAAAGCATAGTATAAATAGAAGAAATCCAATAACTATGGTTTGGTTGATTATTTAAATCATGTTTGTTTTACAGATAAACTCGAGTTTCCTGCCCTCAAGCTTTTTCCTTAGATTGGTTCTGTGTACCCCTAAGGGAGAGGCATTGAATGGAGGGGTGTTCCCTGTTAAGCAAGTTAATTAAATCTAAAACTGAATCCCCAAGTAGATAAGATATGATTATCATCATTAGCAGCTGGCACTATTGAAGCTGCAGTCTGGTCACCCAGCCAATTATCAGTGGCTGCTCTCTAAGGACCCACCTAATTCTTGCGGAGCGGCTCTAACTCTGACCACAACTCCTTCAGTGCTGCCTGTATCCAGTTGTCCCTGCATTTTCTGTTAACAAGGAGGAAAGCCAGTGATGGCTATCAGGACACAGTTGGTGGCCTTCTCAATGGCCTTGGCTCTTCCCTCTTGCTAACAGATTTCCCAGTTTTGTTCAAACAGGCAGTCCGGAGAAGAGCTACGACCTTCCCCAGTTCTTTGACAGTGATAGGTGCAGAAGTGGACACATGGCCTTGTTAAGTCAATGGGACACAGGATAAGACTACAGAAGTGGATAGGAGCCTTCTGGGAACGATCCTTCCCAGATAGGAGAGTGCTGTGTGAAGCTCTTCTGGCTCTGCTTTTCTGGCTCCGCCCTCCCTTGTACCAGGATGCTGTCCTTCCAACAGAGATGTCCTTTAAACAAACTACCTCGGAACTTTTGTCAGCACTTGCCTGGAAGACACCAAAACTTACCTAAGTGTTTCATCCTACTGTCTGAGCAGCAGTACTTGAAGAAGTTCCTTGAACTTTGAGGGACTCCAACAAAGAGACCTAACTGAAGACTTTGCTGGCCAATGAGCAAGAAGACTGATTTTAATACATCATGCACAGACTTCTAGATTTATTCAGCTCTATCCTGAATACTAATTTTCAAGCCTCAATTAGCCTAACCACCATGAACCATTCCTCATTTAGCACTCAAAAATCTTTGTCTTTGTCCCATCAGGAAATTTCTCAATGAATTTTTTCACTGATATGTGTTCCTATGATCTTAAATTAATAAGCTTGCATTTTATTTTTAAATGAAGCCCAAAAGACCCCTGAGGTCCTGGTTTTGTTTGCTCATATTACCATAAGGGAACCCTGGAAATGATTCTAGAGTTCGTAAATTTGCTGAAACAATTCTGTAACCAGCCATAGCTCGACCTACTTCTAAGTAAACCTTAAATATCCTTATGTTTTATGCCAGAGAGTGACCACCTACAGCCTGTGGACCAATAGTTGGCTTTATTGGAACATGGCCACACTTAGTTGCTATGTTTGTGTATCGCCCCTTTCATGAGACACTGGCAGAGTTCATAGCAGCAACAGAGAGAGTATGACCTGCAAAATCTAAAAATATTTTACAGGAAAAAAAAATGCTAACTCCAGTTTTCAGTACTGTTAGTTGGGTTCTTCTATTACCTGTTGGCAGTAGGCCAAAATGATACAGCTACCTCCTCCAATTCCTGGATCCTCCCAGTAAACTCTAGTAAGATCTGGTGTACTCCTTGCACACATTGCTTCATGGTGCTGCAAGAACCAAATCTGGTACCTACTTAAACTAAAATCCTGTACAGATGATGACACTGCTGCCCAGTCATCCCAGCTCTTGCTCAGGTCTGGGGCTCAACCACACTGTCTTTGTAGGAATATCACAGATCTCGGCTATTCATATTTTTTACAGTTTAGTTCAAATCCCATTTCCTCAAAAAGGATTCTCTGACCCAGCAAACCAGGCCATGTCCGTGTTTTATAATCTCATGGGATCCTAAACTTCTACATCATAGCCATTATCAAAAACTATAACAAAGTAAAGTGGGCTGGAGCCACGGCTCAGCTGTTGCAGCACTTGCCTGGCATGTGAGAATATGCAAGTTCAAACCCTATCACCACATACAGGACAAAGTCTTGGAACAAAGAAGGCCACATGAAAAACAAAATAAAATTATTCTCCCTCTCTTTCTCACTGTCCTTCTCTCTTAAAAAAAAGAAAAGAAAAGAAAAGAAAAAAACTTTACAAAGGCATGAATTGTGTAATTAGCTTTTACTATCTCCTTTCTGTTTTAGGAATGAAATTCCTTAAGTGCAGGGACTCCATGCCTTGTTTATGTTCGTTATCCTTCATGCCTAGAATCTCAGCTTATTATGTAAAACACACAAAATTAGATGCAATAAATGAATGGAATGAACAGTCCCAATCCTACTTTGAAACTTGTGAAGCCCTAGATCCTTAACCAGAATTTGTCTTCTTTCAGACAAAAGAGATTCATCTGGGGGCTGGAGCAGTGGCTCGGCAGTTATGGCGCTTGCCTGGCATGTGTGAGTACGTGGGTTCAAACCCCAGCACCCACGTACACAACTAAATGTCGGAGCAACAAAAGCCATGTGAAAAATTCGATAAAATTGATTCTCTCTCTCTCTCTCTCTCTCTCTCTGCTTCTTCCTTTAAAAGAGAGAGAGAGAGAGAGAGAGAGATCAATTGGGTTAGTCTGGTATGGTTTATGAGAGTCTAAGAGTGTCCTGGCAAGTGTGTGAAGTGACACTTTTGCAGCCCAGCCCTGCTGGCATTGTTCCTCATTTTTCTAAAAAGACATCTCAGATGCCAACCCATCCACCTGGTGATCTTTCATCCACGTGTACCAACTTTTGCTTACCCTTGCAGGCCATGAAGCTCTGGTTTTTTTCCCTGTAAAAAGAAGACAGTGATGTAGATCACTGACTCCCCCTACCCCCGCAAGAGGCTATGTCAACTTCTGCCAAACGCAGACATCCTATCAGAAAGGAGGAGGGGGAGTATCTTTAGAAGGAAGAAGCAGTCCTGGTAGTCCTGTTTAAAACTCCCCTGATGGCTGGAGTGGTGGCTCAGTGGTTATGCTTGTGTGGCGAGGATCCGAGTTCGAACCCAAGCACCATGTACCCAACAAAGAGTCAGAGGAACGAAAGTCACATGAAAAACTAAACAAAATTGATTCTCACTCTCTCTTACCATCCCACGCACTCTCTCTTTAAAAAAAAAAAAAACTCCCTGAATACTTACCCAAGACCATTGTAAACCTAAAGAGACTGCAATACGTTTCATTAGCAATCCTGAAACTCCCCCTACCTCATCATCAGAAATGGGATCTTGAGATCAAAACAGATCTATGAAGATGTTACTTTCAATTATATTGATAATCCCATTGAGTTTAAATCAAAATTTCAATCTCACTTCTAATTTAAATTTTCTGCTCTCCCCAATCTGCCCCAATTTGTAACCCTCAAACCAGGCCTGAGTCATGGTCAAGAATCTGATGAGAAGTCGGGAATGTAATGGGGTTTGTTCTTCCTGCTCTACTGGCTTCGCAGATTTGGTGTGAAAGGGAGAGAAAGAGGAGAGATGGAAGCATCGCTTTTTTGCTGCTGCTGCTGCTAATGATGACGATGACAATGACGATGCTGTTTGAAGCCTCTCCTGGCTATCACTTCCTGTCTCCAGTTGGAGGCTTCCACACCCTGGGTCTTTGGGATGGCTGGATAAATTAAATTACTTGAAAGCACCCAGGGGACCCACAGGCTGAGCAGTTCTCTAACATTAGTGTGAGCAACACACCACCAGCTGACGTCTTGCAGGTCCCACCCCCAGGATTTGCAGTTCCTCTACACCATTTTCCACCTGGCAACCTTCAAGGAGCTTTAAACTTTGAAACACCACCTTGGCTCAAGGATTCTTCCATGAGAAGTGGTGGAGTCAGGGTGCTCCTCTGAGCTCTTTCTCTTCACCTTACTCTTGCAAACTGCTCCTCTGGCCTCCGGCCTCCAGGGAAGGAAGCATGTGTCAAGCTCATAAGAACTTGCCACCTCTACTCTGCTTGAGAAGCTAGCATCCAGCCGGGAGAGAGGAGCCAGGGTTCTGTCCATGCAGGGAGCCCTGACTTCTTGGGATGCTTCTCCTAAGAGCTGCTCACAGGGATTGGTGGAGCCGAGTCAGAGGGACAGGGAGTAGGGGTGGCTGTGGTGAGGAGTGCTAGGGACTGAATTGGAGCAGGCTGTGTTCTTAGCTTTTGTGATTATGTCAGGGTGCATCCTGGTGTTGTATATTACCAAAGGGGGGGTGCTGTCATTTGGGAGAGATAACACAATAATCCCCACTTAACCAACATCTCATTAATTAGTACAAAGTTGGGACTTCAGCAAACTGAATTTGAGTTTCTTTTCTTCCACAGGCTGATTGGGGTGGAAGGATGTTGCAAGACAACGTGATCCTCTTTTAAACGGCATATGCAGGTAAGTACTTAGCATCTCCTATTTAGGGTGTGAGGGTCCTTACTAGCAACTGCTTTCAGCTTTAAATCTGTTTTCCAGAGTCCAACACATGAAGAATCCCATTTATCACATAAATACAAAGACATACACATATTTTACCAAACTTGGATCACATTATTTTATAACTACCTTTTTTATATGTAAGATATATTACAATTTTTCCATACTACTAAAAGGCCTTTGAAATGTTCTTTTTAATAGCTGTGAAAGGGGAACAAGAATCTCTCACAGCATCAGTAATATTGGAGCTGGATTTAAAAGAAAGAGTCATAGTTTTCCAGAGAGATTAAAGGAAATCTCATATTGAAAGATAAAGAAGCAAGAAAGAACATTAAATGTTCTAGGAACTGGGGCCTTCTAGAGAAGAGACCTCAGCTCCTAAGAAATTTAAGGGTGACAAGACAGCTGAATTTACCTTCTTCTCTTCAGCCCATGGATCCTTCTCTAAAATAGACCACATCCTAGTTCACCGGGACCATCTTAGCAAGTATAATAAAGTGGATATAATCCCATGTATCCTGTCAGATCATAACGTTATGATCTTAGCAGTCAACAACAGGAGAAACAATAGAAACTATTCAAATACTTGGAAATTGAATAATTACCTCTTAAACGAAGGTTGGATAAAAGAGGAAATGAGAACAGAGATCATGAAGTTTTTGGAATTGAACGAGAATGAGGAAACAACATACCAAAACCTCTGGGACAGTATGAAGGCTTTCTTAAGAGGTAAATTTATAGCAC
>PVKS010016128.1:0-44550 GCA_004027875.1 Aplodontia rufa
TCCTTCTCCTTCTTCTCCCTCTCCCTCTCCTTTTCCTTCTTCTCCCTCTCCCTCTCCCTCTCCCTCTCCTTCTCCCTCTTCATCCTCTTGAGTAGCCCAGGCAGAAAAAGGGGCAGGAAGCTGTGTCTGGAATGCAGGCCATAGAATACGGGGCTGGGAAGATTACACAGATGGCTAGAGATGGAAACTGGGGTTTAGGTTGGTCCTGCCCCATTTGCTCATGTCTTTAGTAAGCATTTCTTAGGGCTTGAGCAATAAAAAAGTAGTGCTAAAAATTGTTTTAAAAAGGTAGGGAGGCACTGGGGCAGTGGCTCAGTGGGTGGAGCATTTGCCTGGCATGTGGGAGGAGCCAGGTTCAAACCCCAGCACCACACACACAACTAAGTGTCCAAGAAACAAAAGGCCAGGTGAAAAACGACATAAAGTAGATTCTCTCTGTCTCCCTCTCTTTTCCTCTAAGAAGTAAAGAAAGAAAAAAGAAAAATACTGCTCTGTGTACTACAACACGCTAAAAACAAAAACAAAAACAATAACAGAAAAGAATGAAAGAATGATGGAATTAGAGAAATTAAGTTGGTTGGTGCTAGATGGACCAAACCACTGGTTCTAGTGGTCAATCTTTGATTTGTTTTTTTTTTTAACCCGAGGTCACTCTAACTTGAAGCTATATCCCCAGCCCTTTTTATTTTTTATTTTGAGACAGGATTTGGCAAAATTGCAAAGGATGGTCTTGAAGTTGCAGCCCTCCTGCTTTAACCTCCTGAGTAGTTGGGATTATAGGCATGTGTCAGCACACCTGGTTATTCATTGACTTTTAAGTAAATTCATTTTGACAGTTTTTTTTTTTTTTAAGAGAGAAGGACAGTGAGAGAGAGAGAGAGAGACAGAGACAGAGACAGAGACAGACACAGAATCAACTTTTATTGAATTTCCCACATGGCTTTTGCTGCTCCGACACTTAGCTGTCGTGCGTGGGTGCTGGGGCTTGAACCCGTGTATCACACATGCCGCACATGCCGGGCAAGTGCTGTAACCCTATGCACTCATATAGCTCCCTCAATGCCTGTGGGTTCCTTGAGGACAGAGACTTGTCTTGGTGTTGGGTGTTCTCTCGGTGGATGCTGGCAGGAACTGGAAATCAGTGGTCCACAGGGGTTGCTGAGAAGAGTGGCCCTGTCTTGTCTTAGACCTGGCATCTTACACTAAAAATCCTACTGGGGCATCTGAGGAGGGACCAGTATACTGATGGAAATGCTCCTGTAGACTGTCTCAGACTGAGCAAGCCCAGCTTCTCTTTCTCTCTTAAAAATGACTTCTAATCCCTGGGCTATTCCAGCAAGTAAAAAAGATCCCTGAATGTTTTTATTATTATTAATATTAATATTATTATTATTTTGGTACCAGGAGTTGAACCCAGCGGTACTTAACTACTGAGCTACATCCCCAGCCCTTTTTATTTTTTATTTTGAGACAGTCTCGCTAAGTTGCTTAGGGCCCCACTAAGTTGCTGAGGCTGGTTTTGAACTTGAGATACCTCAGTCTCTCAAGCTTTCCTGTTTTAAAGGATGCTTACACTTCTCAACATAGAGAGTAGCAGTAGGTGCATTAGCCAGGAGCATTATCAAGGTCTATTAATACAGAAAAGCTTCCTGTTACGAGAGAGCTGTCCATCAACTTGACCCAATATATGAAAAAAATACATATGTGCACCCTAGGGATTGAACCCAGGGCCTTGTGCCTGCTAGCAAGCACTTTATCACTGAGTTACATTCCCAGTCTGGCAATTTTTAATTAGCTTTATTAATATGTAATGGTGGCAGCTGTGGTGAGGTAGAAAGAGGATTAGAATGCTGGAGTTTGGGGGCTGGAGCAGTGACTCAGAGGTTATGGCGCTTGTCTGGCAAGCGCGAGTACGCAGGTTCAAACCCCAGCACCACATACACAACAAAGTGCCTGAGGAATGAAGGTCATATGAAAAACTAAATAAAAAATTGCTTCTCTCTTTCTCCAACTGTCCTTTCTTTCTTTCTTTCTTTTTAAAAAAAGAATGTTGGAGTTTGAGTTCATGTTCTCCCATTCATTAGCTTTGTGACTTAGGACATGTCATTTAATCACTCCGAAACTTCTTCTTATCTTTGAAATGAGGATAATAGTAACCACTGCATGACCCTCTGTATGCATCTGTAATTCAACCAACTGTGGATGAGAAATAGACATGGAAAAAAATGCATCTGTAATGAAAATGGTCATGTCATTATTCCCTAAATAATATAGCATAACAACTGCTTAAATGGCGTTTACGTTGTTTTAAATAATCTAGAGGTGGTTTAAAGTATCTGGGAGGATGTGCACAGGTTACCTGAAAATGCTATGCCATTTTATTTAAGGAAACTTCAGCATCCTCGAATTTTGGAATCTCAGGGGATCTTAGAACCAATCTCTTGTGAATACGAAGGGACAACTTATTTGGGAAACCCATTACATTTTGGAAATCACTTCTATATATTCTATCAGGTACTTATCGAATACCAATTATATGGAAACACTATAGATATGGAAATAAAGACACAACCCTTGCTTTCTTAGAATTGCAGTCCATCAGGGCAGTCAGATAAATAAAGCAACACCTCTAAGTGAAAAATATGATGGCTGAGGTGACCATGGTTGCTGCTATACTGCGGAGGTGAATGCAGAGATGTCTACTCTAGATGAAGTAGTCAGGGGATGCTTCCTGGAGGAGGAGGCACATGAAGATAATCTTGAAGAATAAGTATGGGTGAGTAAGGTGAGGGAGTTGGGGCTATGAAGAATGACGGAAGAGACAGCTGGAGAAATACAGTTATGAGGTTTGGGTATGGGGAGTGGGGTGTTCAGAGGTTGCAGGAGATCAGGACACAAAACCCACAAAAGGTCAGATCACACAGTATCTCAGATGCTGAGCAAGGAAATTTAAGCCTTATTTTGAATAATGTGAGGCTACATTGAAGGTTCAACTCCTACATACAGTTCTGACTATAAAAGTAATTGGTATTCTGGGTACGGTTGCGCATGCCTGTAATCCCAGCAACTCTGGAGGCGGAGGCAGGAGGATGGCAAGTTTGAGGACAGTCTCAGCAATTTGGCAAGTTTCTCAGCAACTTAGTGAGGCCCTGTCTCAAAATAAAAACCAAAAAGGGCTGGCGATATAGCTCAATGGTAAAGCACCCTTGGATTCAATCCCCACTAAAAAAAAAAAAAGAAAAAGGAGCAGCCAGGGAGAGCTGTTGTCTATCTTTTGGTAAACATTCTTGGAGAAGATCTACGTGTGTACTCTCTCAGATCTTGACTACTTAAAAGTGTGGCTCATGGGGGCTGGAGTGGTGGCTCAGCTTGCTTGGCACACACAGGGACCCAGGTTCAAACCCCAGCACCACATACACAACTAAGTCTGAGAAACAAAAACCAGATGAATAAATAAAATTGATTCTCTCTCTTTCTCTCTCTTTCTTTCTCTCAACCTCTAAAAAAAAAAAGTGTGGTTCACGGTTCTTCAGCAGCGGCAGCCCCACCCCCCACTGTCCCCCACTCCCGGGGTGCTTGATTGAAATGCAAGGTCCCCCATCTCCCTGATGGCCCCTTCACCTTCCAGCTGCTGTCCTTGTCCAGGCCGCATTTCTCCTCCAAGAGCAAAGGACACCAACTTTGCATTTACTTTGTCAACGGCTCTCCCTCCCCATTGATTCACTGGGGCTGCATTCCTCACACCGTTCCAACGTTCCAACATGGCCAGGGGAACTGAGAGACGCCAGGCAAGATGCAGATGCAAGGGAGACAGCCACGGGGAGGGGGGGCATTGAGCTGGGGGGGGTGTCTTGGAACTGCTCGTTTGTCTCTTCTTAGACACAAAGCCCGTGTACTTTACACAGGCCCTCACCTGTGGCCTGTGGACTTAGACCTGGGTGCTTGGCTTCTCGGTTCACCATTTCTCAGCCTGTGGCAAATTAAAAGGAGCTGTATCAAAGGACCAGAATGAACTGTGGAGTTTGAATGTTCCTGAGAGCTTGGTTTACCAAGTGCAGAGCCTCCTCTTAAGCCTCGGAAGACTGAGTCCCTATTTTATAAGGATTAGAATAGACTTTTTGTTTTTTTTTTTTAAAGAGAGAGGGACAGTGAGAGAGAGAGAGAGAGAAAGAGAGAATCAATTTTTACTTAGTCTTTCACATGGCTTTTATTGCTCTGACACTTAGTTGTACGAGGTGCTGGGGTTTGATCCTGGGTCCTCCAGCATGGCAGGCAAGTGCTGAGCCACCGCTCCACCCCCTTGAATAGACTGTTAATTATCAGCTAAGAAAGGACAAGAGGAGTGACAGCCAGAGGTTGATAGGGACAGGCATATGCGTGCCCTCACTTTGCAATATGATGGTTCCTACCACAACCCTGGCTCCAAAAGAGATACACTTTGGTTTATGATGTTTATATATTGTTCAGAATGATAAAAGAAATCGAGAACCTGGGTGAATTGACTTTTGTTGCCAGAAATAAACAAATGAGTAAATGCAGCATCTCGGGCTCCACCCAGACCCAGGGAATCCAAATCCACAGCTGAAAGGAACAAAGATACAGAGCAGAGAGCTGTGAAGAGCTTCATAGACTGTGGGGAAGGAGCGCAAAGGAGAGGGAGAGCTGCTGACCAGGGCCAGTGGGGGAGACGGGAGGTGAACAGTGTGGCCGTGTGGGATTCAGCCCGATAGATGGGGGAGCAGAGCTGAATGCTTCTTTTGCAATCAGGTACTCTCTGTCTTCACTGTTCCTTATTTGTTGTGAGACCTGAGTAAGTTCTCAATCTCTTAGCGCCTCTGTTTCCTCATCCGAAAAACAGGTGTTAATAACTGACCTCAGGTGTAGATTTTTAAATTTTTTTTTAAAAGAGAGAGACAGAGAGGGACAGTGTGAGAGAGAGAGAGACAGAAAGAAACAATACTTTATTTAGTTTTTCATTTGGCTTTCGTTGCTCTGAGACCTTGTATTGTACGTGGTGCTAGAGTTTGAACCCATGTCTTCACGCATGCCAGGCAGGCGCCGTAACCACCAAGCCACCGCTCCAGTCCTAAATTTTTTTTTATTAAGGAATTGAGTTATTGTACAACCATAAATGCATTTAAAGTAACAATATAATATGCATAAACTCTTTTTTTTAAAGAGAGAGAAGGACAGTGAGAGAGACAGAGAAAGAGAGAAACAACTTTTTATTTTTAGTTTTTCACATGGCCTTAGTTGCTCCAACACTTAGTTGTGTACGTGGTGCTGGGGTTTGAACCCAGGTCTTCCTGCTTGCCAGGCAAGCGCCGAAACTGCTGAGCCACTGCTCCAGCCCCATGCATAAACTCTTAAACCAGAATTACCCCCTAGGAATTACCCTCTTCCCTTCCCCACCTATCTTATTCCCCCATCCCACTCCTGCCCCATAGATTTTTTTTTTAAAGAGTGAGAAAGGGAGAGAGAGAAAGAGGGAGAGAAAGAGATAATCAACTTCATTTAGTTTTCCATCTGGGTTTTCTTTCTCCAACACTTAGTTGAACCTGGGTCCTTGGGCATGCCAGGTAAGCGCTCCAACTGCTGAGCCACCATGCCAGCCCTTAGATAAAGATTTTTAAGAGGAGTAAATTAGATCATGTGTGTAAAGCTCCTTGGCCATGCACACACCTACTGAGTGTTCAGTTAGTTATTAGCTGTGACCATTGTTACTACTAATACCAACAGTAAGGGTTCAACATGTAGTACTCATGAACCAGATTATACTGTTCTTTATTTTGGTGGAAATTTGCCATGATAAATCAAAAAAGAAAGGACAGGAGGTTAAACAACAATAATAATCATTTGCATCTAGTTTATCTCCATTTTCTAGCTAAGGAAGAAGAAAAGACTCAGATGTCTCAAGGTCACATAACTGATGGGTGGCAGGTCTGAGGCCCATCTGGGTTTTCTAGGAGGAGGAGGAAGAAGACTCTATAGTGTTGTGGGAACCCAGGAAGGAGATGATTTCAAGGGCTGTGGGGCCATCAGCAGTGTCCACCAGTCCTGTGAAAGAAGGACACTGAAAGCTTGTTTGACCCTGGGAAAGCGTAGTGCAGTAGGCAGGAAACGAGGAGGCTGAGCCAGCATTTATGCTTCCTTGCTGATATTAATTTATACTGTTCTCAGCTTCCGCAGTTGGGGTTCTTTCTCTACTAGAAGTTAATCTGTCTGTGGACAGGACTTGCAACGCTCCTGAGTTCCTGTCTTTGTTTTGCAATCCTACCAGAGTGGTGTCACCATTTGTCAGTCACAGATCATGTGCGTTGACACTGGTGTCACCAAGCTGCCCCCAGAAGGGTAAGGAATGAGTCCCGTAACAGAAACACTTCTCCCAGCTCTGCTTGGGTTCTCAGCTGAGGCGGTGGGACGAAGGAACTGTGGCTTCTCTCTGCTCTGCTGCCGATTCTCACTGGCTCCTAGAGTCGCTCAGAACCCAGGTCCCAGCCAGTGCCGACTTGCCTCCCTCTCCCAGTCTTCTGCTTGACTTCGGCTGTCCAAGAATGCTTTTAGCGGTGACCGGGGAAGATTGAGGCGATTAGGAAGAGCCAGAAACAAAGCATGAATTATGGCAGCTGTTACACAGGTGTGGTCCTCTCTTCTCTGCTTGAATTCCCATGACATCTCTCACCAGGTTCCTGGACAGTACAATGAGGTCGTTGTGAGGTGGGTGTGGTGAGTCACCGAGGTCTTCTTGAGGTGCAGTGGGACCAGGGAAGGCCCTCTCCCTTTTCACTGGAGCTCGGCCACCTATGAGTGGTGGGACGCTCAGCTTCAGGATCCTTTATCTGCAGGGCTGTGTGTCTTATTCATGGAATCTTTATTTGGTTCTTTTTTTGCTTCATGTGTTCTTGTTCTTGTTTTATGCATTCGATTTTATGGTTTGTTTATTTGAACGTTTAGGCATATTCATGCTGAAGTCCTTATGGATTGTTCCCTCTTGTAACATGGGTGTGCAGCTTCTTGTCTGTTGCATGCATGGATCGATCATTCATTCTGCTCCGCGTCTCACAGGAGAAGCTGTGGTGGGGAACACCCATCTTGCCTCTGTCCAATGTGCTGAATATCATTTGCCCCTCCAGCCACTTTCCACATTTCTTTGCCCCGCTCAGCCTTTCAGTTGAGTGGTCATTGGGAGGCATTTGCAGGAGATCAGCAGATGGGAAGCGAGAGGAATTCCCTCCAGCCAGGCGGTGACTCACAGTGGCTGCATTCCTTCTATATCAATGGTACAGCATCTGCAAGTGGCCCCTCTCACTGGGCTATGTCTCTTGATGGTTTCCAGAACCTGCTCAATGCCTGGTCTGGATGACACAGAGGTGGAAACAGCTTCCTAATTTTACTGTTCCTGGTGCTTGGCCACCCTTGGTGTTTCCCTTATCCCTGCCCACTCCTTTATGCATAGTCCCTTTATTCAATTCGTCAGTGACCCATTGGGTGTCCCTGTGTTTTCTGTCCCATCTGTTTCTGACAGATGCATACAATGTGTCCTGAGTCTGATTTTATAGCATTTTTATTCATTCAATAGATATATTTTTCTACTACTATATTCTGGGTACTATATTAGGTACCATTGATACAAAGATGCATTTAACTAGGTTCCTGTTCACCAGCTCAAAGTTGGGGGAGACAGACAAGTAGAAACATAATTACAATAACGGAGTGGTGAGGGCCCTGATGGAGGAAGAACAGAGCACTGTGGGATTATAGAATCCAGGCACTGAAATCAGCTTTACCCCCTGAGAAATCGAATAATACGCATGCAATCATTTAATTCAGGAAAATTCACAATCATTATGTGTGTGTGTGTGTGTGTGTATGTATTTTTTATCTGTTATAGGGGCATAATATAAAGGATCAAGGAATCAAGAGACTAGGGTAGGGGGCTGGAGTGGTGGCTCAGTGGCTACAGCGCTTGCCTGGCTTGCATGAGTACTCGAGTTCAAACCCCAGCACCACGTACACACTAAGTGTTAGAGCAATGAAAGTCACATGAAAAATTAAATAAAATTGAGTCTCTCCTCTCTCTCTCTCACTGTCCCTCTATATTAAAAAGGAAGAGAGAGACTGGGGTGTGGGTGATGTTGGGTTCAAACGCATATCATATTGTTACTTTCTATGCATTTATGATTGTACAACAACCTGACTCCTTAATATAAACAAAATAAAATGAAATCGGCTTTGGGTAAGGGTGGGTGTTAGGGAAGTCTTCCTGGGTGACACTGTGTAGCTCTACGGGACAGATAGGAAAGAGTTGAAAGCGGGGAAAGGACTCTCAGAGCAGCAAGAACATGCAGGAAGGCACAGAGGCATGTGTTTGGGAGCATCTGACCAGGCCAGTGCTGTGGCTTGAATATGATTTGAGTGTGACCTCCAGAGGGTCTTGTATTGAAATTATTTCCATTGAGATATTAAGACAGTGGAAAGTAATCCAACCGTGGTGTTTAGAGGTGGGGCCTTTGGGGTTTGTGATTAGGATTAGATAAGGTTACTAGGATGGAATCCCCATAATGAAATCCCCATGGCTTTATAGGAGTGAGAGAGGACACACGCACACACACACACACATCTGCACACACGTGCTCCCTGTCTCTTGCCATGTGATGCCCTGTGCTGCCTTGGGACTCTGCCAGCAAGAAGGTTTTAGCCATATGTGGCCCCTAGAACTTGAACCAGAATAAACCTCCTTTCTCTATAACTCACCCCAGGCTCTGGTGTTGTGTTACTGGCAACAGAAAATGGTCAATTCAGTGAGAGTGAAGAAGCTGCCCTGGTGAGAGCAGAGAGTGAGGCTGGAGAGGTGGGCAGGAAAGAGACATACAGGCTCTTGAGGGCACCAGCAAGTGTGGCCTCCGTTCTGCATGCTAAGAGGAGCTACAGCAGAGCCCCTTTCTACAGACACAGGGTGGAGAAAGGAATGGAAGAGGTCAAGCTGTGGACAGGGAGACTGGGAGCAGAGCAAGAGAGCTTCTTGCAAAATGGTGGGGACCAGAAGTTGGTTTGTAATTTAAAAACATTAATTAGGGGCTGGAGCGGTGGCTCAGTGGTTACAGCGCTTGCCTGGCATGCGCAAGTACACGGGTTTGAACCCCAGCACCACGTACACAACTAAGTGTCAGAGCAATGAAAGCCGTGTGAAAAACTCAATAAAAATTGATTTTCTCTCTCTCTCTCTCTCTCACTGTCCTTCTCTCTTTAAAAAAAAACATTAATTAAAATGGGTATTGATAAAAATCATAATATTTGAAATATTTGCTTCAAGTTAAAACATGTACATGTACCTATATATGTTGTAGTACCTTTCTTGCATAATTCGCGGTCATTTTCAGTTGTTTTTTTTTTTTTTTTTTAAGAGAGAAGGACAGTGAGAGAGGCAGAAAGAATCATTTTTTTTGTTATTGTGTTTTTCACATGGCTTTTGTTGCTCCAGCACTCAGTTGTGTACATGGGTGCTGGGGTTTGAACCCGTGTACTTGCGCATGCCGTGCAAGCACCGTAACTGCCGAGCCACTGCTCCAGCCCCTAGTTCCGTTTATTTAAGTGGGGAATTTAGAGACACTCGCAAGGCAATCTGAGCGAAATGCAAGTCTAGATTTCTATGATCCCCCCTCCCCTGCTGTTGCTTTCATTTGCCTTGGCCACACCGATATCCACTACAGTTATCTTTAGTGAATTTCTCTAATCAAGTCTTTGAAAATAATTCAATTTGACTTTCATAAAGATGACCACTAGCTGCAGCCATGTTATTGATTTATGGAATATCTAAATTACATCTTATAAGAATGAGTGCAACTGATTTAAACAGGTTTGGGACCAATAGCAATTATTCTGTTAGAACAGAATTCCACTGAGGGGCCATTGGAGTTATCCGTTAGCCTTGGACAATTGTGGTTCTGCGTTTTTGGTTGTTGTTGCTATTGTCATTTTATGGTTCTGGGGACTGAATCCAGTGCTGTCTATGGAGCTACATCCTCAGACCTTTCATTTTTTTTTTTATTTTTAAAAATTTGAGACACGGTCCTGCTAAGTTGCCAAGGCTAGCCTTGAACTTGCTATCCTCTTGCCTCATTCTCCCAAGTCACAGGGATTACAGGCATTCCCCACTGTGCCCAGCAGCATTTTCTAAAAGTAGAAGGAACAGAGAGATGGTTTAATAAGTCAGTTAAGAGTCTGAGGTAATGAGGGGGAGGAAAGGAGGGGATTCAAGAGGTGAAGCTCAAGAAATAATCCCTGTTTGGATATAATGGAGAGATTGAGAAATCTAGGATTATTTTCAGGTTCTTGGTTTGGACTGTCGGGTCAAGAATGATGCAATTTACTGAAATCAGGAGTGAAGCAAGAAGGTCAGTTTCTGGGAGAAATAGGCGGAGTCCAGTTGAGAGCAGAGTGTCCCTTCTGTGTCCTCGTTCCTTGTTTTTGCAGCTTTCATTACCTTTTCTTTCTGAAACAACCCATGATCTGCTCTTTTCAACTCCAGGTTCTCATAGTTTGGATTGGGGCTACCCCAGTTCCGAGTGGCAAGGACACAGTCAGCCTTAATTAATCCGTGTGCTGCATTCCTTTGGACACAGTGATTGGCCTAGGGTTAGTCACGTGATCTAAGCTGGTCCACATAGCGGGACTCTTAGTCACATAGAGGGATTCTCAGTACCTTTGCTAAAATTCAGATTTATTCCCCTTTCCAAGTGGATTCTAATCTGAGAGACGGTAGCTCTAGAAATGCTCCTAGTCACTTCAAGATCGCAGGAAGGGATCTGAGAACGGAGCCGACAATGAAGAAGCAGAGTCAAAGAAGTTAGAGAAAGAGATCCTGGAGCTCTGCTAAAACTAAAGCCATCCCTGATTGTCCAGAACTACGAGCCAATAAATTCCTGCTTTTTCTTAAAGAAGTTGGAATTGAATTTTCCCTCAAGGACAATCCTGACTATGGGACTGCCTGCTAGAATTGTTAGATTAAATAGATGGGCTGGGAGTTCTGGAGAGAATTGCCAAGTCAACACACACAGATCAGAGCCACAAGTGTGGAGGTTACCCAGAAAAAATAGAGAAGAATTCCCAAAATAGGGTCTATCGATCACTTGCATCAAAATCTTTTTTTGGGAGGATTTTAATAAGATAAAGTGGGAAGTAAAGGCAGTAAGGTAATGCACCCCTTTAAAAGTTAGTGAAGGGCTGGAGCGGTGGCTCAGCAGTCAGGGTGCTTGCCTGGCATGTGCAAGGACACGAGTTCAAACCCCAGCATCACGTACACAGCAAAGTGTCGGAGCAAAAAAAGCCACATGAAAAACTAAATAAAATTGATTCTCTCTTTCTGTCTCTCTCTCTCACTGTCCCTCTCTCTTAAAAAAGAAAAAAAGTTAGTGAAGTGATGGGAAGGAGGTAGGTTGGATATGGGGTCAGGGATGGTGGCCCTGTAACAGAAGCCAATTTCCATCATCTCAGTGATCCCATTCTCAGAACAGTTCTTTCTTTCTTGCTTCACAGCCTGTGGAGGGTAATGCTAAGATGCCCCCCAATTATCCCCATATCCTCATGTTCACACTCTCATGTAGTGACAGGACACACTACTTGCTTCTGACCAGTTCCATACAGCAGGTGATGGTTTGCTGCTTCCATGCCCTGGTTACTCAGGACTGTGTCTTTGATCTTGCTTGCAGACTCTCTATTACCTCCCCACCTTGCCCACTTCAACGAAGCAAGCCTGGAAAGGCTGGCAGGGCTGGGACCTGAGGTGGCTTCTGACCCAGGCAGGTAGAGGCTGAAGTCCCCAGTTCAACAGCCCTTGAGGAATTGCTTCTTGCCAACAACCATGTGAACCTGGGAGCAATTTTTCTCCTGACACCTTGACCTCGTAGGAGACCCCAAAGCAGAGGACCCAGTTAAGCTGACTCCATGCACCCAAACTGTGAGACTGTAAAATTGCATTGCTTTGGGGCTTTGAGTGGTGGCTCAGCAGTTATGGCATTTGCCTGGCATGCCCAAAGGCATAGGTTCGAACCCAGCACCACATTCACAATGAAGTGTTAGATCAATGAAAGCCACATGAAAAACCAAATAAAATTGATTCTTTAAAAAACAAACAAACAAACAAAAATTACATTGCTTTAAGTTACTAAGCTTGTGATCATTTGTTACACAGCTATAGAATCAAGCATGTAGTTGTAATTATAAAAACACATTCTGACTGATTCCCTAATATTTCAACCATTTTTTTTAAAAGAGGGGACAGTGAGAGAGAGAGAAAGAGAGAAGCAGTTTTTATTTAGTTTTTCAATGTGACTTCCATTCCTCTGAGACTTTGTTGCGTCCATGGTGCTGGGGTTTGAACTCGCACACTTGCACATGCCAGGCAAGCACCACAACCACCGAGCTACCACTCCAGCCCATATTTCAAACATTTTTAATTTTCTCAAAATTATCATATCCCTAAAAGCATTCTCTGGTCTCTCCAATTTACACAAAACAAAAGACTTTCATACCTTGAAGTTGCTGCCTTAGATATTTCTTTTTGGTCAAAATTATTGTCTTTGGAAATGTGTCTACACCCAAAACTTCTGTATCCTTCAACATCACTCACCCTGAATTTTTTTTAAAATGAGAATCAATTTAATTTATTTTTTCATCTGGTTTTTGTTTTTTGGACACTTAGTTGTGTATGTGGTGCTGTGGTTTGAACCTTGTGCATGCCAGGCAAGTGCTCCAACTGCTGAGCCACCACTCCGGCCCCAACCCTGACATTTCTTTCTTTCTTTCTTTCTTTCTTTCTTTCTTTCTTTCTTTCTTTCTTTCTTTCTTTCTTTCTTTCTTTCTTTCTTTCCTTCTTCATTAAACATGGTCTTACAATTAGGAGAGAATCATCATCAAACAAATGTATGACAGAACAAGCCAAGGCTGATACCATTGCATGGTTTCCCCCCTTGGTTTCCCTATGTTCCATGTTTCCCCCTTCTTAACCCCAGTGTTCATTGGACTTCTCAAGGAAGTTGAAGGTTCCCCTCTGAGTTGATTCCCCCATATCCCCTCCCTCCAGTCTCCTTGACATCCTTCCTATTCCCTCCCCCCCCCACCCTCTTCCCTACATCCTCCAGCATCCTGGGCAAGGTTCCCCTTGCTCGTGTAAAAATTCATACATGTTGAGGTTATAATCAGCTTAGCCATCTATCATACTGTTTCCAGTTGAATTCTAGCTTCCACAAATGAGAGAAAACATTAAGCCCCGTGTCTCTGAGATTGGGATATTTCATTTAGCATAATTCTTTCCATCTCCATCCATTTGGCTGCAATTACCATAATATTATTTTCTCTAATAATGGAGTAGAATTCCATTGTATATATGTACCAAAGTTTTTGAATCTGCTCGTCAAGTAAGGGACATCTGACAACCCTGACATTTCCATGCTTGCCCTCACCCTTCTACTGAAATGTCTCTTCCACTAGACACTGATCATTCTATGAATAATAGTCTTAATGATGTCCGAGACATTGTGCCAGAGGTTGAGGATATGACAGTAAACAAGACTGACATACACTTTGCCTGAAGAAAGTCCTATTAAGAAGGGAGGTACCTGGCATGATCATGGGTGGGAGGGACATCTCAACCCAACTAAGGAGTTTAGCAAAGTGTCCTGGAGAAAAGACCATGTAGGCCGGGACATGAAGGGCTAGCGTTGATGATGACAAGGGTGCTCCAGGCAGAGGGGTCAGGCCAGGAGGGGAGGGAACTAAACAAGCTCAGTGTGGCTGGAGTTTAGAGGGTGTGTGTGGGAGGGGGCGGAGGAGGGGAGGTAAGAAGAGGTGGTGAGCCAAGTGGGGGAGGTGGCACTTCCATGTGCCTGGCTGTACATGGAAGTCCACCGAAGTCTTGAAGTTGGAGAGCATCCAGACCAGAGAAAGGGAGAGGAGTGGAGACAGGTAGCACCAGAGGAGGAGGCTAGTCAGGAAGCTGCTACCTTAACCAGGTGAGCTGTTGGTGGCTTGGGAAAGGCAGGGCTGGGGATGGATTTGGGGGATGGATTTGGGGGACATCTAGGTGGAGAAATGAACTTGGGGATTTGATTGGAGTGAGGCACGAAGGAAAAGGAGGTATCAAGGCTGATTTCCATGTCCCTGGGTGGGGCATCTAGGTGGATAGAGGTGGCATTTCCTGAGATGGGGAACAGTGGTGGGAGACACCTGGGAAGATGGTGTCATTTTGGGATATGATGAACCCACCGGAGCGTCTGCACTTAAAGCATTGCACTTGAGTGGTGCTGTTCCCCAGTGCACCCTCTTCTATTTTGTTTTAGAGAGAGGGAGAAGGGAGAGAGGATCAATTTTATTTAGTTTTTCATGTGGCTTTCGTTGCTCTGACACTTTGTTGTGTATGTGGAGCTGGGGTTCGAACCCGCAACCTTGCACATGCCAGGCAAGCGCTGTAACTGCTGAGCCACCGCTCCAGCCCTCACTGCACCTTCTTAATTGTCTTCTCTTTTCCTTCAGCAGTCTACTCTGCCACTGTCTTCTACCTCCCGAGGCTCTTTGCTGCCCATTCCCCCAGATGCAGGCAGGCCCTCAGGCCCTGCTCTTATTGCTTCTCAAGCTGAGTTCTTTTCTCCAGATTCATATTGTGAAAGTCCCCCTGGCAATGCCAACTGGACCTCCCAATGGCACCTCCCACAGTGCACTTGTATTGAGTTCATCACCTCTCTCTCCAGCCAGCCCCACCTGGTGTTTCTGTTCATAGAAGGTACTCTGAGCAGTTTGATATTTGCATCTTGAGTTACAAACTTGGTACCAACTGGTTCTCACTTCCCATCACAACCTGAGGGCACCAAGCAAGTAAAGATCCCCTGGTTAGTTCCCTGAATCCTGGTATCTTATAGCTGGGGCTGGTGATTTCTTGCAGAATAGCAATTAGATGTGTATAACCTTAGTGACCTGATATTTCCCCATCTCTTCCCTGCCACAGTGGTCTTTGTGATGACACTTCTTTCCATACAGGTTATATGCAACCAGGGGATATGGAGACTTTTACTGACTACAGACCACCCCCCGCTCATGCTGCCAACAAATTAAGGAACTAAGCTATCTAAAAGAAAGTTACAATTCTACTTGAAAATGTTGGGACTTGCTAGTCTGGGGCACTGGCCTTCATTTTAGAATATCAGAGCCCAAAACCATCTCAGATGTGGTCTGATCTATTTCGCTTAATTTGTACAGAAATAAACCACGATCTAGAGATATTTTCCTAATTAGTTAAAACTCTATCCATAGATGGATAAAGAATTAGAAGCTCTCTGGAAACAAATTTCTTTCCCCTGTGCTTTTTAGGGATGATCAGGAGTCTGAGGTCCCTCCAATGGGGGAGTGAGACCTCAATTCAGCCAGGTGAATTTTTTTTTTTTTAAAGAGTGAGGGACAGTGAGAGAAAGAGAGAAACAATTTTTATTTAGTTTTTCATGTGGCTTTCGTTGCTGCGAGACTTTGTTGTGTATGTGGTGCTGGAGTTTGAACTCGCGTACTTGCGCATGCCAGGCAAGCGCTGTAACCGCAGAGCCACTGCTCCAGCCCCCAGCCGGGTGGGTTCTTGACTTACACTGCTGGAAGAAATTTCAGGATATGTTGGAAGCAAAGCACCAGCAAAGATTTATTAAAGGACAGCAAAGCAGAAGTATACAGACAGACCTCTGCTTCTCTGAGAAGACGATTCACTCGCCCAGGGTTGAGCTCTCTGGCTGCATATGAGATTTTTCTGGGAAGCAATGTGCAAGTTCCCTTGAAAATCAAGGCCCATGGTAATCATTGGCTGTTTGGGGTTCAGCTAGCCATAAATTAGTTGTGAGCACATTGTGGAGCTCTTTGAATCTGGTACCATTAGGCTTTTGCTATAGTTGATCTAATACAAGCGCACATTGGAGGTTTTGTGCATGTAACAGAGACAAGCAGGGACAGTCACGTTCATAGATCTGGAGCGCCATCTAGTTAGGGCTTCTTTTTCTCTCTGCCTGGGAAGTTCTCCTACCTCAGTTGCACTCTTCTGAAACCCTCCCCATCTCTCCCCTTCCATCCTGTTATTTGAGCCCTGGGTCCGCCTTCTCACCTTCTTTCTAGGTCTCTGCTGCTTTTTCAGAGGGTTGAGAAAATTAAAACCAGCGTTGAAACTAGTTAAAACAAACAGAAGCAAGGAAACCCTTAGCCAAACATGAAGTTTCTATTCCTCGACATCCCATCTCCTTTGTGCCTGCAGGGACCTAAAGTGCCCTCTTCATTCTTTGCTCGTTCTGTCCTTCGGGTCTCAGCACAAATGTCATCTGCTCAGAAGCACCTCCTCCCCAGCCCTCTGTAACACATTTGTAACGTAATTGTAGTCTTTCCTTCCCAGGAGTTATTACTCTGACTGTCCTTTGTTTATTGGTTTGCTTATCAAGTCTTTGTTTTCTCCCCCAGTGAAGGCAGGAACCAGTCTGTCCTGCAGACCGTATCCTTGGGGTCTATGACAATGCCTGTGGCAGGGGAAGAAAGATATTTAATGGGTAAATGATGACAAAATGACATCTTTCCAGCAGCCTGAGTAATCTGGAGATGATTCTGCTTGTATCTTTAGTCTTGATTATGGGCACACTGGAGGGGCATCTTTATGGTGTACTAAGCAGCTTCTGGTAACAGTTGACATTTATCTAATATACCTTCTTCCCACACTCCACCCTCTCTTGCACAAATTTATGGACTCTCAAGTGTGTGTTAAAAAAAAGACTTTGTTTTATTGCTACCAGCAGGAACAGGCTGCCTGGTGTGGGGGGTGTGCTTGGCTCAGGGTGTGTATGGGCTGGAAGGACTGGATGGCTGAAGGGAAGAGGGAGGCTTTAAGGCCAGGCCCATGGGGGCCTCAGTTACGCTTTGGGCAATGAGACGCTTTCATGAAGGAGTCGTGGCAAGCCACGGCTAAGCCGCCAATCAGATTAAGAAATTCTTGGAAATCTAGTTGTCCATCACTGTTGAGGTCCAGCTTCTTCATCATGCGGTCCACGACACCGGGATCCTTCTGGTTCTGCAAAGATAATAATAAGATCTTTATTTTGCACTTCTGAGATGCTTTCAAATACGCTGCCAGGCTTTATTCTCACTGGAGTGTCAGGGACAGGGAAAGGGTTATTAATATTCTCATTTTCCACATGCAGAAGCAGACTTAGGGGAAGAGACCACCTCAGCGCAGACCTGGGAGGTTCCTGGATTTTCCATTCCTGGTCCAGGCAGGGCTCTGTCTGTGACACTACAAGTTATTAAACTTTTTAAAGTCGGTGGAACATTTCTTTCAAGTGTTGTATGCAACTCCAGTATGTAACACGCAAAAAACGAAGTGATTTCAAAGTGGAAAGAGGGTACAGACCCTGCCTGATCAGCCTCATCCTCCACTCCTCTGATCCCCCAACATAATACACTTATAGCCACTGGTTATGTATGGCTATCTGTATTTACATTCAAATTGATTAATTTAGAAACTCTGTCCCTTAATTGCACTAGCCATGTTTCAAGTACTTAGTTGTCTAAGTGGCTGATGTGACTATCTGGCTGGTGGCTACTGTGTTGGATAGTCATTTCCATCACTGGAGGAAGTCAGGGCCACCCTATAGCCTTTGGGGTGGAGAAATAAAATTTGAATTCCATTCTGCTAGTCACAAATCATTTCATATACCTTTCCCTGTAAGTGGAAAAAAACAGATCACCACTCCCTGCGTCATGAGGTTTGTACACTTGGATCTTTGAAACACTTCAAAGAAAAGGCTCTTTAACAGTTGTTCAGGGGCTGGAGCGGTGGCTCAGCGGTTTCGGCGCTTGCCTTGCAAGAACGAGGACCCAGGTTCAAACCCTAGCACCACATACATAACTGAGTGTTGGAGCAACTAAGGCCATGTGAAAAACTCAATATTAAGTTGTTTCTCTCTTTCTCTGTCTCTCTCACTGTCCCTTTCTCTTTATTAAAAAAAAACAAAAAACAAAAAAACCAGTTGTTCAGAGCTCACCCTGAGGCCCAGGCGCTCAGTATGGGCTGATACATGGACCACCCAGCTCGGAGTGAGTGAGGGGGAGGCTTAAATGTGTGGAGCCAGCTGCTGGTGCTTCATTCCTGGCTATTCCCTCTGTGTCTCTTTTCATGTTGTGGGCAGATTGTGTGTGGGGGCTGGGAGCAGTACCTTTGTGAAGGCAGCCAGTTCTGTGTTCATGAAGCTTAGGAACTCCCCCTTGGAGAGAGTGCAGCTGTTCCCATCCTTTCCAGCATACTTCTGGAAAACAGCAATTAAGGACTCGATGCACCGCTCAGTCTCTGTAGGGTGGGGCATTTTTGCCTGTGGAGAAAGAACATGCATCGTTCAGACACTGGCAAAATGTCAAGGGCTGGACACCAGAGAACACACTAGAGAATTTCATCTCCTCATTTTGAGTCAAAACAGCTTCCTAAAAGATTGGGTCATTTATTTCAGGGGCCCGAGGGGACCAAGACAATCATAAAAAGTTATATTCTGTGAGCTCCCTTCTCATGTGTTTATTTAAGGTGAAATATAGTGAGGGTACACCGGAGCACTGAGGGTAGGTTTGGAAGCAGCAGACTGCCGAGATGAGGGGTTACTGCTATTTTGTATAAGATATGAGGAAACAGATGTGTGACTACACATCTACAAATCCACATGTGCACCAAGAACAGTTTAGAGATGACTTTCCAGGTTTCTGAAGCTGTGTAGAGGCCACCATCAGGAATGAAATGGTAGTTCTTTTGAAAGTAATATCAAATTCCTGGGAGGCATGGATTTTCTTGAAGAAAACTAAAAGCCTAGTTGTAATTGTGTGTGGTAAGGAAGATAAAAATTTTTGAGATGTTCAAAGGTGGATTTCAGGGCTGGAGCAAGGCTGTGGTTGCACCAGGAAGAGCAGGAGGGTCAAATTCTGTGCTAGACGTACTTTCTTCACAGAAATAGAATTCCGATTACTAATAGAATTCCTCAAGTAAATTCTATTAGGCTGAGTAATCAGCTCATTCCAGCCCTGGGGTCCTGAAGGGAAGAGCTGTTGTGCTGCCCCTGGTGGAGAAGAGCAGTCACTTCAGGTCTCTGGGAACTGCCAGGGCCACACCCTTCCTCAAAGGCTCTACCTTTTGGCTTTTGCAATATTTGTTTGAATGGTGACCGTTGTCACCTAGCATTTAGCCTTTAATTTTGGACTTCCTGGAGCCCAGAACTGGAGGCTTTCAGGTTCTGTAATTAACATGAGTTAAGGACTAAGCTGAGACCTTAGCTGCATAGTGGCTGTTCTCCATTGCATCTCCCTAAGCCCCATCTTGGTGCATTTAGAGCTCTTGAACCTTCTGGAAGTAGATCCTTTTCCAACAGTCATAATATTGGAGAATCCCTTTCAACCCCCCCCCCCCCCAAAAGGGAACTTTTACTTAAGAACAGTGTTGGTAGGTTCAGGGCTTGAAGGAAAAACAAAATACCACAGCCTAGAAACAGATGTGTTTGCACAACACACTCTGATCAGGACTGAAATCTCACCATCTTACTAGTTTATCAGATGACATGAAGAAGGTTGGCTGGGGGTGGGGGGACCGGAGAGAGGGGAGAAGCTTCTTGACTGAATTTTTCCATGTCTCTTTCCTTGCAGAATTCATACTGTTTTGATTTTTCCACTTTGAAAGTGCCTTTGATTGTAATTTGAACTACTTTTTTTTTTCTGTCTTAAAAACTGTTGCCATCAGCCACAGGAGAAAATTAAAACCTCTTTGCATTTCCTGATACAGAGGTAGTCCTCCAAAGCAAAAGAAACACACTTATCAAATTTCAGAAATGAAATTGTGCAATTTGTAGAGCTCAAGAGACTTTGGAGATGGTTCCAGAGAAGGCCCAGAGATGAGAAAGTTTTGCCCAAGGTGCTCAGTGGCTGAAGCAGAGGAGAATCAGCATTCTCCAATGTGCCACTGGATCTGCAGTTTTACGTAGTGGACACCATGATAGCAAGTAAAAAACAGTGTGATGAACAGATACCGTGAAAGAATTTTAACAATGCACACGTGCTAAGAAAAAAAAATATACATACTGAAAAAAAAGGGGGACTCAGTCACTAAAGTTCTATTTCTTAACCAATGCCCTTCCCCCACCCTTTGAGAGATTCATGGTGTCATCCACGTTCCTCAGGACAGTCATTCCACGTTGTCACAATATGTAATTCCCCTTTTGCATGGAAAGGAGAAGAGGGAAAGGGTAAGTAGGAGGGGGTATTGATTGACACAATAAAGCAGGTGTTGGAAAGCTCTTTTTTTTTTTTTTTTTGTAAAAGACCAGCTGGTAAACATTTTAGACCTTTTTGGTCTATATGGACTCTGTCACCCTGCTGTTGCAGCCAGGCCACAGGAGTGGACAATACATAAACCAGTAGGCAGAGCTGTTCCAGTACAACTTCATTTATGGCCGTTTAAGTTTGATTTTCATATAGTTTTCATGGGTCACAAAGTATTCTTTTTCTTTTTTTGGTACCTGGGATTGAACCCAGGGTGGGTGCTTTACATCTCCCAGCCCTTATTATTGTTATTTTTTTAAATTTTTAAGCAGGGTCTCCCTAAATGGCCTAGGGTCTAGCTACATTGCCGGGGTTACAGGCGTGCGCCTCCACCCGGTCAACCGCTTAAAAATGTAAAATCCATTTTTTGTGGGCAGCACCACGGGCGGAAGTTTGCTGACTTCCTACTCTGCAGAGAGACAAAGGAAGAGGTAGATAGATCCTGGAGTGGAACCGATGGAAAACGCAGAAAGAGAGCAATGTGGAGAATGGCAGGGACTGAGGGCAGAAAAACTGGTGCGAGTGCCTAAAACGACGCAGGGATAACTGGAAGGCAGAGGAGAGGGGGCTCGGCTGGCGCTGGGCTCCTCCCAATCTTGGCTGTGGCTCCCGGGGCTGCGACAGGGTTTAGTTTCATTCTTTTTGGGTCCTGGCCGTTTGCCCGTGGCTTACTGAAAACTTTTGATTTTTTCCCCTAGGACCCAGACGACTAAGTTCCGAAAGTTTCTCTCGCGCGCTCTCCTCTCTCTCTCTCTTTTTGGTCTACAAAAATATCTAGGGACGCCTCCCAGAACTCCAGCCACCTTTTCTTTAACTTTTCTCCGGGTTTCCCTTGGTCATCCGGGAGCCCCGGGTGGCGGACGCCAACAAGGACAGAACAGCCTCTGCCCTTCGCTCCGCTGCAGGCAGGAGCAGCGGACGCACCGCCGGAGCCCGGGCGGCCACACCCCTGCCGGGAGGCTCCTCCGCTAAAGGGCGGCCAGCAGGCGGCCTCGCGCGGTCCCCTTCCCCGGCCCTAGACCTTATCTCCATCGGGAAAACAAAACAATCACCGGTTGTCACCCACAGGCTGTTATTACAGGGATAATTTTAAGGCGCTTTCCTCCCATCTTCTTTCCCCTAATTGCCTCCCACTTGATTTATTCTTCCTGATCTGTTTTCTGCCACGTCCACACATAAATCAAAGATAAAGCCTGGTTGGTGCAAAGTTTTTCTTTTTTCCTTATCACTTAAGAGGAAGGAAAAAAAAAATTTTTTTTTTTAAAAGTTTGGCTTACCGAGTTGGAGCGGAGCGAGGAACGCGCGACTGCGGCTGGGAGCGGCGGCGGACTGCGGTGCGCGCGGCGTGGGGCTCCTGCTGGTTCCCACCGGTCTCCCACGCCCAGCCCAGCCCCGTTGCTCAAGCCTGACTCAGACCGCCCCGCCCCGCCTCTCCCCGCCCGCAGGTCTAGGCCTGCCAGCCTCCCTAGCTAAACACAAAGCTCTGCCTGACAGCCTTGAAGCTCACACCTACTTAGCATAATTCTTAACATCCCCATCCGTTTGATTTCAAAAGCCATGATATCGTCTTCTCTAATGGCCGGGTAGTATTCCATTGTATATATGTACCAAAGTTTTTGTATCCACTCGTGGAGTGAGGGGCATCTGGGTTGGTTCCATAGTCTAGCTATAGTAAATTGAGCTGCTATAAACATTGAGGAAGCCACATCTCTATAATATGCTGATTCTAACTCTTTTGGGAAAATACCCAGGAGTGGGATAGCTTGGGTCAGGGAAGTATCCCAATCGCAGAGACTCAAGGGCCTAATGGTTTCTCTCATCTGTGGAAGCTAGAATACATCTGGAAGCAGTATGTTAGACGGCTAAGCTGACAACTTCAAATTGTATGATTCTTAACGCAATAGGGGGATGAGTGCCTAGAATACCTGGAGGCGCAGGGTGGGGAGAGGGTGTGGGGAGGGATTAGGAAGGATATCTAGGAGACTGGAGGGTTGGAATATGGGGGAATCATCTTAGAAGGAGATCTCTGACCTCCACAAGAATTCCATTTAATTCAGGGAGTCTTCTGGGGGAAACATAGAAACATGGGGAACCCAAGAGGGCATCCATGACGTGGCACCAGCCTTGGATAACTATGTATATATACATTTGTTCTTGATTGTTTGACAACGATTCCCCCTCAATTGCAACTCCATATTCATCTAAAAAAAAAAACAACAAAAACTCACACCTACTGTCCCGGCCTAGACTGAGGCCATGTCTCACTCCCTCCTTGCCCTGTGAACCTTGAAGATTTTTGGCTTTTCAGAATTAAAGGTTTTCACAGCAATCCTCAGGATGTCTGCCCAAGTCCATGGGTCTTTTCCACTTCTGAGCTCACTCTGCACATTTCAGGTTAGTGAGGCAAAGAAGTCAGTGGGAGAGTGCTTGCCTGTGGTTCAATCCACAACAAACAAACTAATCAAATAGAATGTTAAGACTGAGTGTAGGTCCCTATTAGACTTAACTACGGTTGAGTTACTACCAAATAGGTTGCCAGGGATTATTGCCAACCTTCCTTCACCTTAGAAACTGACAACAGTTACAGACAAAAACAAAACAAATAAAACCAAAGCTGAATTACTGTAATTAAAAATTGACCCCGGCTAGTGAGGCATTCATCTGTGTGTAGTTTCAGTAGAATTGGAAGTTATATAAAGAATTAGAAGCTCAGGGTTATAATTCTGGGTCTGTTACTTCGTTGGAATGTTTCGGATAAGACCCCTCCCTCACCACTCTGAACTTCCGTTTCCTTATCAGTAATGGGCCAGGTTGCCTTTCCTATTTCATATGATTGCTATGTCTGTCAAATAGAATGAGAGGGCTGGCTTCAAAAATTGCAGAGTACACAGGCACAGAGGTGCAGGTCTATAATCCCAGCTATCTAGGAGGCTGAGACAGGAGGATTCCAAATTCAAGGTCAACCTGGCAATTTAGCAACCTGTCTCAAAAAAAAAAAATGACTATGGATGTATTCAGTGGTTACAGTGGCCCTGGGTGCAATTTCCAGTACTAGGGAAAGTAAAACACCCCAAACCCAAAACAGACAAACAAATAAAAACAAAACTAAACAAAAAACCCTACAGAGTAGATGTGAATGGAAAAGAATGGACTGTCAGACACTTTGTAAAATGCATCAGTTTAATTTTTACGCTTTGTCTCAGATCTGTTTCCCATTTTTCTATGCCCACTTCGACTGTTCTAGTTTAGATTTTCTTTCCTCTTTCCTCCAGTTTCCTAACTGGTCTCTTGCCCTTTGGTCTGTTCTATGGATTGTTAAAATCATTCTTTCCTATCTAGGAGTTGTGTTCAGATCAAAACACAATGCAACAAAAGAAACAGAACAAAATTCGGTTTCCTAAATACCTCTTTATCAAAGCCAAACTTCTTAGCGTCCGTGTGACTCTGAATAACCTTTGAAACTGTAATTACACAATTAATTGCATTTTAATTTATTTGTCCAACAAGTATTTTTAGGAGACTAAGTGCCAAGGGCAGAGCTGGGCTCGGTAGATACAGACTTGAGTGTGATACATTGCTTGCTTTTGAGGACACAGACTTCCAAGCTCTGTGGTGGCAGTGGAGGATGGTCCATGGATAACTGCTAGGATTCTTTTTTTTTTTTTTTTTAAATAAAGAGAGAGGGACAGTGAGAGAGACAGAGAAAGAGAGAGACAACTTTATTTAGTTTTTCACATGGCCTTAGTTGCTCCAACACTCAGTTGTGTACGTGGTGCTGGGGTTTGAACCCGGGTCCTCGTGCTTGCCAGGCAAGCGCTGAAACCGCTGAGCCACCCACCGCTCCAGCCCCACTGCTAGGATTCTTTAACACCCCAAAGTTGCATAGAAAATTTTCTACTGAAAGAATCCCTCCCTGAAGGATCCAGAGTTTTTATCTGATTCCCAGAAAAATCTATGATCAAAATTATTAAAGAACGATTAGTGTGAATGACTCCAAACCTCACTCATGGGGACTTCGACACCATAGTCATTTTTAGGGAAAATGCCTCACTTATAGCTTCTTGTTTGGTCAAGCTTTGCATGATTCGACCTTGTCCTCATTATTGTGGTTGATTAAATTGAGGTTAGCTTTGGACTCAAAGACTGTCAATCCACATAGGATGGCCAGTAGTGGATGTTTCATGACATGACATGAAAAGAAAAGCTGGGGCCAGCCTTTTGTTCTTGGGAATCTGGAATTAGAAACATATGGAGAGGGGCTGGAGCGGTAGCTTAGTGGTTACAGTGCTTGCCTGGCATGCGCGAGTATGCGGGTCCAAATCCCAGCACCACATACACAACGAAGTGTCAGAGCAACGAAAGTCACATGAAAAACTAAATAAAAATTGTTTCTCTCTTTCTCTCACTGTCCCTCTCTCTTAAAAAAAATAAAAAAGAAACATGGAGAATTAGGCATTCAGAAGAGTTTAAGGTGAATATTTGCATAGAGAGAATCATGAAGAGGTGACGAATTAAAATTATGAAGTAGACACCAGGACACATGGGTAAGTGGAAGCTATGAGATTTGGAAGAAATTCTTGGACTAGAGGGGGTGGGGAAATAAGGCAATTGCTAAGTGGACGTAGAAGAAGAGGTTACTTATATATGAATGGAGTTGTGTAAATGGTGGACCACTTGGAGTGAAGACCCATAGTCAAATTTTACTATTGTTTTTGTTCTTCCTAAACTCAGAAGTTTAGTTTTCCTGATTTTCCATAAAACATTTAGTCATTCAACAACTCCTTATCTATGAGCTGACTTGAGTGAAAACAGAGTAAAGAGGTAAGTATGTGTGAATTGTTCAGAGCAAGATTGGGGAATTAGCCCCCTCCAATTAGGGTTGCCTGTGGTGGCCACTCCCTAGATTCATACAGAAGAGGGTTCATTGCTATCGGTCAAAGGAGGGAGTGTCCAGGTAGCCAATAAAAGGTACCAGGCAGTGGCAGATCTGGCAAAGTAATTAAATGTGGGTCAAACTGAAGGGCTAATGCAGGCAAGAAGATGAGAATGACTGAGAACTGGTAAACTGATAGCAAGAGACAAAAAAAGAGGTACAGATTAATAAAGAGGCTGTTGCGGAAATAAATGGGGGAAATTCCACAGTCCAGGATAATCCTCATGTGCAACCTGATCTCTGTGTAGAGTTGAGCAGGTTCTTAAATGGACATGAGAGAGCGTGATAAATGTAAGGACAGGGCTGTGACCAAGGTACAGTGCCAATACCGGGAAGGAAATGAGTAGTTAGCTCTAGGGCAGCAGGGAAAGCACCATGGAGAAAATGATGCCAAGATCACCAGGTGGACGGGCACTGTGGGAAAGCAAGGTAAAGCCAGGCAGCAGGACCCGGTGTTTACAGCCACAGACTCCAGCACCAGACAGGAGTCCAAATCCCAGGGCCACAAAACAGTAGTCGGCCAGTGTTTCAGTCAGCTTTTTCACTGACCAAAAGACCTGGCAAGAACAATTTTAGGAGGCTTCAGAGGTCTTAGTCTATAGGTGGCTGGCTCCATTCTCTGGGGCTGGAGGTGAAGCTGAACATCATGGCGGAAGGTGTGGCTCCAGGGAGCAGAAGGAGAGAGAGAGAGGAGAGAGAGAGAGAGAAACTCCAAGCCAGATACAAAATATATACCCCAAAGGCGGCATGCCCCCAATGCCCATCTCCTCCAGCCACACCCCACCTGCCTTCAGGCGATTAACTCTCGGACAGGGTTAAGGTTTTTATAACCCAATCATTTCCCCTCAGCCTTTGCATTGTCTCCAATATTGAGTTTTTGGGGGACACCTTTTATCCAAACCCTAACAGCCAGTTATATTTCTCATCTGTAATTGGAGAGCAGTAGTTGTGTAGATTGAGGGTTAACTGTGTGGAATGCTTAGGACCTAAAGCAGTGTCTTCAGAGGAAGTTTTACATAATGGCTTGTGCAAGAGTGAGGAATGAAACACTGTGTGCTCTCAGTAGGTGCAGGTGGCTCAGCAGTACCGGACTTTGGGGGTTGAGATGATGGTAAATGTGAGAAAGAAGCCGTGTGACCTGAGTCTGGAGCCACCAGGTTCAGATTGTTCTGGAAATTTGGAGTGTAACTTGAGAGTTATGTATCAAGAGCTGGTGATTTTTTTTTTTTCACCTATGGTACTGGGGATCAAACCCAGGGCCTAACATGTTAGGCAAGTGCTCTTCCCCTGAGATATGTCCCCAGCCCCAGTGAAGGTTTTTAAGCAAGAGAGTGGCATGATCCTCTTCACTTCTGGAAGTATAGGAAATGGAGTAGAGAGAAGAGAGACAAGGGGTGGAAAACATAACGGGTTATCATTGCAATAACTAAGGTGGGATGGCCGTGGAGATGGGGCGAGGGAGTTACCAAGTACTTAAAGGGCACAATCAATCTAACTTGGCTGCTATTTGGTTGTAGAAGATTAGAAAGAAGGAGGCATCGAGGGTGGCTGCCAGGACTCTACCTTGGTAACCAGGTGGGTGGTAGTACCATCCCCAAGACAGAGAGCACAAAATGAATAACATTTTTTTTTGGAGGGGATTTAGGGTAAGATCATAGTTCAAGATGAACCATGAATCTGAGGTAAGTGGGACAGTTAGACGCTGAAAGAATGAAGCTCATCCTGTATCCATCACGTGCTTTCCCATAGCTCCTTTGGCCATAATTCTTACACACTTTACTCTCATTTCCTGCTACTTAGTTGTCTCCCTCCCTGGATGGCAAGTTGTGTGAGGGCAGAGATGGTCCCCTGGTCACCACAGTGTTTCCAACTCCAGTCATTCATTCATATGTGCTCTGCTAAGCTCAGGAGCAACAGTGGTTAACAAGACAGGCAAAGTCTTCCTTCTGGTGGTGCCTGAGCTAGCTCAACTTAGGGGCATGCACGGAATTGAAAGAGCAATAGGGGCCAGGCATGGAGGCCTCTGTCTGTAATCCCAGTGACTCTGGAGGCTGAGGCAGGACGATCACATGTTCGAGGTCAGCCTCAGCAACTTAGGGACGTTTTAAGAAATTTAGCAAGACCCTGTCTCCAAAAAAAAAAAAAAAAAATTAAGAGGACTGGGGATGTAGCTCAGTGTTTAAGCAACCCTGGGTTCAATCCCCACTACAGGAAAAAGAAAAGTGAGTGGAGGAAGATGATCCAGCATAGAAGAAAAAAGAAAAATGATCAGAAAGTAGGGACGTCTGAGATGGAGGAAGAGGGTGAAAGGTCAGAGACTTCAGAGAGGCAGCGTACAATAAAAACTGACATGTGTCCGCTGGATTTGGCTGTTATATACTTGGAAACCTTTGCCAGAGCAGTTGTAGTGTGGATTAGGGAGGAAGACAGATGGCAGTGGGCCAGTAAAGAATGGGAGATGAATGCATAACTAAAAAGAACCAATAAAAAATAAAATAAAAAAAAGAATAGGGGGGTGAAGAGCGGGGATGGGGGCGGGTGGAGTGCTCATTTGATGAGATTGAATATGAAGGGAAGGCAGATGCGGCAGCGGGAGGGGCTCTAGGACCAGCGGAGCATTGAAAAACACAAGAGAAGCTCAGGTGGAGAAGGAGTTATTTAAGGATGGATAAGAGATCACCAGGTGCCCGGGGAGATCAAACGTACAGGGTTGAAGGGATATGGAGTACAAGGTCTTGGGGGAGTTGTGGGTGAGTGGAATTATTTCACAGAGGTGGAAAAGAAGAGCAGAGCAGGCTGTAGAGAGTCCATAGGTTTGGGGGCTGGAGTGGTGGTGCACTTGTCTGGCATGCACAAGGACCTGGGTTTAAACTCCAGCACCACATTCACAACTCAGTGTCAGAGAAACGAAGGCCAGATGAAAAAAGAAATAAAGTTGATTCTCTCTTTCCTCTCTCTCTCTCTCTTCTCTCTTAAAAAAAAAGAGTCCATAGATTTGGGAGTGTTTTAGTCCGTTTTCTTTTTCCTTCTCATTTTGAACCAAAATACCTTACAAGAACAACTGAGGGAGGAGAAGTTTATTTAGGGCTCATGGCTTCAAAGATCTCAGTCCATGGATGGCTGACTTCATTGCTTTCAGCCCAACATCATGGGGGGAAGAGCACATCAGAGGGGAGCTGCTCCCCTCATGGCTGGCCAGGAAGCAGAGAAAGAGTCAGGGTTATGGGTCAGAGGGAAGACATACTCTTGTAGGACGTGTCCCCAGTGACCCATCTCTTCTCGCCATGACCTACCTGCCTACGGTTACCACCCAGTCAATCCATTCAAACTAGGATGGACCAGTTCCTGTTCTCACAATTGAATCATTTTACCTCCGAATATTCCTGCATTAACCCAGGAGATTTTGGGGAACACCTCCTGTCCAAACCATAACGGGGAGGGATGCTGAGGAGCATCTTTCCTTACACTCCTGCTGATGCCACAAAGAGGCCGATGAGAACATCTCTAAACATAGGCATTAAGCAAGGATTTGAGGAGATTCTGTGATTTTAGAGGCAAATGGAAAGGGGGAGATGACCCAGAAGGGCTGAGTGGTGTAAAAGTTTAGGCAGGAAGCTATAATCATGTGGTGATTACAATCTGCGTGGCTGCATGATTGTTAGACTGTATGGCTTTTTCCAGTGTGCTTAGAAGCAGCCACTGGATCCAAGAAGGAGATTTGTGGAATGAATTTAGGGTTAGAGGTGTATGGAAAGATGTAATCAAAAGGACAAAGGGGTGGAGGAGGTTGGGTAAGCAAGAAAGGAGTTCATCTGATAGTGCATTGATTGTAGGACACAGAAGAAAGGAACAAGGACACGAGAAGTTAGGTGGATGGGCAGGAAGTCTCCATCAGATCACAGAACAAGTGTGAAAGGAATGGAATAGAGCTGGGGGTGTGAGAAGTCATTGGTATAGTCTAATCTTTCATTGAGTTTAATATTTTGTAGGTAGAGCTCTTACTTATAAACAGTGCCAAAATCCAAGCACGGCTGTGGACATTAACCTGGCGTCAGTTAGTGGAGTTGGCCGAAGATGGTTAAGCTGTGAGGGTAGAGGTTTGGGTGGGTCTTGCACACAGATGCTGAAGTCAGTAGGATGAGAAGCAGGTTCTACAATACCTGAAGGGAACTGTCCTGTGACGTTGATTAAGTTGGTGCAGAGGGTGTCAAGATGTCATCTGCCATTTTCCTACATGTCCTCATACTTTAATCAAATGGGACCACTGATTATCACCAAAAAATCCTCTGTACATCTCATCTCTTCTGTGGCTCAAGCCTTCCGTTTTGGGAAACTCCTTAATTTCAGTTCCTCTGATGATATTCTGTGGGCTTCTTTGGTGAAGCTTTTCCTTTGTGAATCTTTGTTGATCTCTACCCTCCTCTCTTCTGTACTCTCAAAATATTTTGAAAGGAAATCTTGTGTGTGCTGGGCTGGGGGAGAGAAGGATTTATAATATTCTGCTGTATATTTATGGGACTCATGCTGCCGTTATCTTTTCAGCTAGCATGTGAGTTGCTTGAGATTCTGTGTCCGTCTTGCTCATCTTTGTGTTGTTCATAGTAACTTTCACATAGAAAGACCCAATGAATATTCTCAGATCTGAATGAAATAGTCAGTTTCAGAGGTGGAAAAGGACGGTCCATGTCCTAGTTTATTTCTGTATGATTTAAAATTTGTGTTAATGTTAAATAACTTGTTACTCCAAGAATTGAGTCTTTGAACTTTTTTTTTTGGGGGGTGCAGGACCTCATGCTATTTCTAATGGTTTTAAATTTATGTTCATATATTTATTCATAAAGTAATTCAACAACTCATCTTTGAATACCTATGGTTGGAGGATACAAATATAAAGCAAAAAGTCATGGTCCTTATTTTTTTTTTTTTTAAGAGAGAGGGACAGTGAGAGAGAAGAGAGAAAGACAGAATCAATTTTTATTTAGTTTTTCATGTGGCTTTCATTGCTCAGACATTTGGTTGTGTACATGGTGCTGGGGGTTTGAACCCGTGTTCTTGTGCATGGCAGGCAGGCTCTGTAACTGCTGAGCCAACTCTCCAGCCGCATTCATGGTTCTTGTTTTTGAAGATCCCCAAGTCTAATTTGGTTACTGAAACAGGAATGGGTTCCAGAAATGGGGCTGTCTGCATCAGGAGCTATTGACCCAGTCTCTTGGGTGAGACTCTTTCTGGATAAGTCCTGGTTTAACAGTTTCTCTCTTGAGATGAGGAGGGAAGGTTTATTTCATAATCTGCAGCTGCTTCCCAGAGCACTGAGGCCACATTTGTGAGATTCAGGAATGACCTCAAGGACTCTAAGGTCCCTCTGGTGTAAATGGAAATGCTGGGCAAGGAATCTAAAGGTCTGATTTTGTGTTCCAGCGCTCTTTCTCTTACTGAATAAGCTGATCTCTAATTCTGAACTTCAGTTTTTCATGTCTAAAATTGGGGATAATAATTAAGATAACAAGGATAAAAGAGTTCTTCAAATGGTGTAGTGTTATGCAAATGTTAATTACCACTCAGTATTGCTATGGATGGAACGAAAGTGTGCTTTGCCAACTGTGGTTTGCGGATGTGATCTATCATTACCTACCCCTCCAAGCTCTTCCCTCCTCTCACTTCCTACAGACTCTGCCCTAATTGCTGGTGCTTATTAATTCTCTCACTTGTGCTATTTTGGTGGCCTCTTCAAAGCAGAAGCGGAGTCCCTGCATGTGCTGGTGGGAGCTACATGTTTGCTTTCCTGTATTGTCTCTGCACACATTTTTTCCTTCATATTATTCTACACGTCTTTCATGCTGTTGGTTAGAAGCCACTAAAGTATTTCCTGAGTGTTGCTTTTCCGTCTTCAACAGTTTTTAGGCAGAATTGAGACATTTTGTCTTTCACAATGACCCACAGGAAATTGTCTCATTCATGATAGATTTCTACTCTGCGCAGGCCTCGCTATGTCACACCCACATCCAATCCGTTGTGATTTGAATGTGTCAACAAAATATTTTCAGTGGATCTGTATTGCTTAAAAAAAAAAATTTTTTTTTTTTTGGTTTCAATTCTGCATCTTGGAATTCCAGGTCCTCTGTGGCCTGATTCCAGATGCGTTTTTCTTTATTGTCATTATTTCTCTTCTTTCGCTGTGAACCCCAGTCTAGTGGAATTTTTCGGTCCTGCCTACGGAGAGGTTGATTTTTCAGTCAGGTTTTGCTGGTAAGAATCAGTTCTTACTGGCCTCTGGCTACACTAGTTGTTAAAATTTTGAAATTCTTTTCTACTGGTTGCTGAACAGCCTCTTGCCTGAACTCCTGGGTACCATGACATGGAGCCCCACCCACTCCAGTCCCCAGTCAAGTAACTTAAAGGTTAGGGCACAGCTTGCACTAACACACAGGGTCTCTGGGGCTTGCTCCAGCCCTGAGGCCTGGCTGGCTGCCGTTCTGATTGGTCAGTGCTGGGTCATATCTTGAATATTTTCAAGGCTTCAGGAACCTCACAATTTTCCACCTACTGATTTTGGTTCTTGTTATTCTTTCTTTCCATCTGAAATGTTCTCCTCATCTTTTCTTTCTTTCTTTTTCTTTTTTTTAAAAGAGAAAGGGACAGTGAGAGAGAGTGAAAGAGAAAGAATGTTTTATTTAGTTTTTCATGTGGCTTCCGTTTCTCTAAGACTTCGTTGTGTAGGTGGTGCTGGGGTTTGAACTTGTGTACTCGTGCATGCCAGGCAAGCGCCCTCACCACCGAGCCACTGCTCCAGCCCCTCTCCCCATCTTTTCACATTAAAATTCTACCTGCTAAAGTTCAGATCCGCAGTGTTCTGCAAAGCCTATAAATTAAAGACTTTGCCCCCAGGTTGGCATTATGGAAGATGATGGAAACTTTAATAGGTGGGGCCTAGTGAGAGCTTTTAGGTCATTAGGGTTGTACCCTCAAAGGAGACTGTGAGGCTCCCTTTCCCCACAGCACCTCCCCCCCTTTTTGCATCCAGGCCATGAAGTAAGTAGCTTTGCTCCACCATGTGTTCCTCACCATGATGAGCTGCCTTGCCACAGGCCCAAAAAAAGAACAGGGCCAAATGACCACGGACCGAATGAAACCTCCCAAACTGTGAGCCAAAAGAAATCTTTTCTCTTTATAAGTTGATTATCTCAGGCATTTGTTACAGTAGCAGAAAGCTGACTCACACAATAGCTATATGAAAACTCAAAAAGCACTTTCTCCATGAAGTTTTCCCTTATGTCTTCCAACTGAAGAAGTCTCCTCTGTTATGTATCACTGCTTTTTAATCTGACTTTCCTTGATGGATGCAATACAGACTATCCTGGATTGTAGGAGAGTGTCTGCTGTCCTTTAGATTGCAGTACCTTCAGAACAGGTTCTAGCATCTCTATAATACCTCTTCCTTCTATAGGACTTTGGGTCTAGGATAAGGACCTGTTTGGAAAGCATTAGACGTAAGGACTTTCATATGACAAGTGAAGAATTAAACGCTCTTGTGGTCTTTTTTTTTTTTTTGTCAGTTTAACATCTTTATGCAATAAGACTTCCTCCGTCTTCACCTCTTCTGGCCTCCAATATTCCTCACCTCCTGCTCTTAGAGGACCTAGTGATAGGCAGGTGAGCTTAGCAATATTCCAAGGTTTTCAAAGAAATTGTATTTTAGAGAGCTTTTGGGTGAAAGTCATAGAAGTTTAACTCAAGCTCTCTAAAAAATTATTGAAATTTATTATCCATTATCTCCATAAAAAGTGGTCCAACAGCCGAGCAGCCACCAGGGCTCTTGGATTTAGTGGCTCAATGATGTCATCAAGGTGTTTCTGAATTTTTACCTGTAGTCCATATTATTCTTGTAATCATGGGATGACACCTCAGCAGCAAATGGCGTATCAAGGGTACATATTTCTTTGTTCCTATTCAGAGGGAAAGACTTGCTTCTCTTTCCCAGAAGTCCTGAGCAAGCTTCCTTTGAGACTGCCCAAAAGGTTTAGGCCTGCTTTTCCCTGAACCAATCACTGACCAAAGGGCGGAACGACCTTAATTAGCCAAGACTCATTGTTTGGCTGGAATGGATGTGTTTGTTAGCTTTTTATCACTTTGACCAAAACATTTGACATTAACAACTTGGAGGAGGAAAAGTTTATTTTGGCTCACAATCTCAGGGTTTCAGCCCACTGTTGGATATCTCCATTGCTTTGGGCAGCATATCATGGTGGAAGGGTGTGGTGAAGGAGAGCTATCAGGTATGGCAGCCATGAAGAGGAAGGGGAGGGAGAGAAAGAGGGAGATGGAGAAAAAGAGAGAAGGAAAGAAAGAACGAGGAGGAAGGGTCCCATTATGGTTTGAATGTGAGGTGTCTCCCAAAAGCTCATGTGTGGTAATTCAGGAAGGCTGACATGATGATTGGGTTACAAGAACCTTAACCCAATAAGTGAGTTAATCTGCTGGTAGGGATTAACTGGCAACTGAAGGCTTGTAGGGTGTGGCTGGAGAAGGTGGGTCATTGGGGGAGTGCCTTTGGGGTATATATTGTGTATCTGGCATGGAGTTTCTCTCTCTGTTTCCTGGAATCACACCTTGACCCACTTCCCTCTGCCATTCTCTGCCACCATAATGTTCAGCCTCACCTCGAGCCCTGAGGAATGGAGTTGGTTGTCTGTGGACTAAGACCTCTGAAATCATGATTCCTCAAATAAACTTTCCTCTTAAAATTGTTCTTGGGTCTCAGCAGTGAAAAAACTAACTAAGACAGGGCCTAAGAGAGAGTCCCAGGAGCATGTTCCCAGTGACCTACCTTACCTGCCTACAGTTTTCTACTCCTCCCTACCGTCCATTCAGCTCTCACGGATTAACCCACTGATGGAGTCAGAGCTCTCATGGTCCAGTCACTTCTGAAAAGCCCCACCTTTGGATATTGCTGCACTGGAGATCAAGCCTTCAACACATGAGCTTTAGGGGACACTGCACATCCATACCACAGCAGGGAGCTGTGGTAGACTGGATTTTTCCAAAATGGCCATAACATGCCTCCTACATGTTTTTCTTCCTATGTGACCTTCACACTCTTTCCATTAGGAGATGAGCTCTGTGTTTCTTCACCTTGAATATGGGTGGGCCTGTGACTACTTTGGAAGTGAGGCTGCATGACTTCCGAAACTCCATGGTGAGAAGTGATATAGCATCTCTCTGGTTCTTTTCAGCGCCATTCTCTGATGGAATGCAGCCACCATGCTATGAGGAAGCTCAAGCCGCCTGGTAAACAGACCCCTGTGAAGGGGGACCAAGGTCTAGCAACAAATTGCCAGCCATGTAAGTGAACTATCTTGGAAGTGGACCCAATTGCAGTCACGATACCCCTGCTGACACCACGTGAAGCTGTTTTATAATTCACCAAGTTACGGAGTGGCTTGTTACACAGCAGTGGATAACTAGAACAGGGACCCGCTATAGAAATCATGCGCTTCCTCATTTTCTCATTAATTAGATATCAAGGACAAGGACTCAGGTGAAGGGCTTGAGGAAAGATTTAAAGACTAAATGATGTTTTATTATTCAGCTCATTTTACTACTCATTGAGTCTGGAAATTTTTTATGGGTTTTTTGGATCTAAGCATATAATAATAGACAATGATTCTGCACTTCTTCCTCCAGAAATTGCAGTGGAGGATGGCTGGTTGTAATTTGGATGTTTAGGATCTACGGAAAACAATTCTGATTAACATCTAATCTTTTTTATTTGAAGTCTGGCCACCCTGGAAGGAAGAAGGTGTGTTTATCTCTCAGAAGGATTTCCTACCTGGTTTACTATTCCTGGAACCAGGATCTTGACTGTGGCTGTCAGAAGGTTCCATTTAATTAAACATTCCTCAAAGAGATTGGGTATTATTATTATAATTATTATAATTATTATTATTTTAGCTAAAGAAGAGAATGACTGAATTTATACTTTAGGAAAAAAATTTATGTTTGGTTTTTATAGTGTTAACTCTGTTATAAATATGAAAATAATGAAACAATAATATGGTATAATTTTGATGGAGACAGAAGTTCTATCCACCTTAGAGATCTGGCTAAACTTCTTCTTCTTCTTCTTTTTTTTTCTGGCTAAACTTCTTATCTAGGTATAGCTCAAATAATCGATTTCTACCTCGATCCTCTATTTTGTCATTTGGGTTTGCTTGTTTCCCTGAGCTTCCGTATCCTCTGCCTCTGCTCCCTACTTTGCTATTTCTCTGTCCTATGATCCAGATTGATCACTTCCCTATATTCAAAGCACTGTTTTACGAAGCAGTTTTTAGAGAGAAGTGTCAGAGTCTGTCTATAATTTCTTTCTTTCTTTCTTTTTTTTTAATAAAGAGAGAGGAACAGTGAGAGAGACAGAGAAAGAGAGAAACAACTTTATTTAGTTTTTCACATGGCCTTCATACACTTCGCTGTGTACACGGTGCTGGGGTTTGAACCCGTGTACTCGCACATGCCAGGCAAGCGCTGAAATGGCCGAGCCACTGCTCTAGCCCCTGTCTATAATTTCTTAAAGTTTAAACTGCAAACTCTGTCTTCACCAACTAATTTGCAGTTTTTTTTTAAAAGAGAGGACAGTGAGAGAGAGAGAGAGAGAGAGAGAGAGAGAGAATCAATTTTTATTGAGTTTTTCACATGGCTTTCGTTGCTCTGACACTTAGTTGTGTATGTGGGTGCTGGGGTTTGAACCCGGGTCCTCGCGAATGCCAGGCAAGCACTGTAACCCACGAGCCCCTGTCCCAGCCCCTCTTTTTCTCTTTTAATTCTCTTATGAGGACCACCAAGACACTTAATAAGAACTTGTTGCATGAATGAATGCTTTTTATATGGGTTACAATCTTGGAGCTGATTCCATTAGAGACAAAGAAGATGAAGCCAGGTGGGTTGCAGGACCTGGTGAGAAGCAGAGACAGGCTCAGGCTGGGTTCTTGACCTTGGGGAAATGCTTATTCATTTTAAGACTCAGCTCTTCATTTCTGAGACTTTGCTTTTCAGCCTTTCCCCCTCTCCCCACCTTGTCAAACTAACCTCTATCTGTACATGCGGGGTTCCCCAGTGCCCTCCTACTTCTTTCTGTGCCTTGCCTGAAAAATCACAGAACTCCTTGCCTGCTTTGTGACCCAGCCAGCTGCATGTTTTTCCTGGCAGGCTTGAGCCCAAGCTGGGGCGCCAAACATTCCCAGGCTTCAGTACAGGTATCTAGGTTGCAAAACACTGAAAGAAACTGGCCTGGGCTCTGAGTCAAATTCCTTAAACTCTCCCAATAACCTCCCTACCTCACCTCCTTACCGTGGTCATGTCCAGGAAGAATTTTTTTTCCCTTTCATTATCCAACAGGAGAACAAGCAAGCTACTCTGTAAATTCCCCTAATAAATGCTTCAGATTGATCGATCACCTTGGTGTTTAATGCTGCTATTATTATTGAGATAGGCTCTTGCTATGTTGCCTAGACTGGCCCAAACTCCTATACTTAAGCGATCCCACTGTCTTAGTAGGATATTGAGTAGCCAGGACTATAGGCATGCACCTCTGGGCCTGTCACGGCTCTTCTTTTTAATAGAATCTCACCTGGTCTATCCTGGGATGGTTTGGGGTACCCACTTATGGAAATATCCCTGTTGCTGCTTTTGGCTGTGCTAAACATCACACGGAACCCTCTACAGATGTCCTGACAGGTTCAGGCATTTATTTATCTATATGTACATCTCTTCCTGAAGCAATTGTAAACTTTTTTGAAGACAGAGGTCATATCCAAGGTCTTCTTTTTTTCTTCTTCTCTCAATCAGCAATACATAACACAGTTTTGGCCTTCAATATATAAACGAATGGCTATTTGAGTCAGTAAGTTTATAGAGGGCATAACCTAAAATTTTCTGTCATTATACTGAATTTCAACCTTCTGTTCCTACTCTTGATGATCATACCTGGCAGATAAAGTGCTTCAACAGTTTATAGTAGACATTCTGTATGAATATTTTCTCTTTAAATGAATTGTTATTGTTTTAAAACAGACTTATTAGACAAATTCAAACAATGCAGAAGGGCTTAAAGAGAAAAACAAAGCTTCTCATTCTTCCGAGGCTTACTTTCCTCTGTAATTAGTTTCCTGTGGTCTTTTCAGTGTTAAATAAAATTTAGGGCAGGCCATTGATTTGGACTAGGCACTAAGCACCAACCGACTAACCTAATACCGAGTTTAACAATAGTCGCTGAGATTTAGTCAGTTGCAGGAGGCTCTGGAACCAATGAATCCATTTCCTAGAAATGCTAACAAATTATGTCTGAACTTGGTTTGTTTCTGGGGACAACTTGATTCATGGATCTGTTCTGTCTACACATCTCAAACTGCAGTCAATTTTAAGTCTAAGTGTTTTTCCTCCTAACACCCACAATTATTTGTTTCAGAGTTACAAAGTCACACTGTAGATGCTCATTTGCTACTTGTTTTGTTTTTGTTAACTGATGTGATTTGGATATCTGTTCATATCAATGTATATTCCCATTTTATTCATCTGAATGACTACATAGGATTCTATTAGACAGGCATAATATCAGATACATAATAGTGGGTTTTTATTAAAAGATAACTAGATAGTTTCATTTTTTTTTCTCCATAAGAAATGTTTCACAAATTACAGGAAAAACTTCTGGAAGTAGAATCAATGGTGAGCAGGATAGAGCATTTGAAATTTCAACAGCTATTGCAAACTTGCCCCTCAAGGGTTAGCGCTTTTTTACTGGGTGTGGTGCCTCAACCCTGTAATCCCAGTGATTTGGAAGTCTGAGGCAGGAGGATTACAAGTTCCAGGTCAACCTCAGTAATTTAGCAGATCCTATTTTCAAAAATATAAAAAGGACTGGGGATGTAGCTCACTGGTAAAGCATCCCTGGGTTCAATCCCCCCTACGAGACAGGAGAGAAGAGAGAGAGAGAGAGAGACAGAGATAGAGAGAGAGATGGAAGGAGGGAGGGAGAGGGCAGGATAGATAATAAGATGCCCAACACTAACAATCATTTAGGAAATGCAAATCAAGATTAAAATGAGATACACTTCATACAGCAAAAGCAACAAAAAACGACAAGTGTTGGTGAGGATGTGGAGAGAGTAGAATATGCACGATTGGTGATAATGTAAAATTGTGCGGCTGCCATGGAAAACGATATTTGTGTTCATAAAAATGGGGGTGGTGGTGGTGTTTGTGCTTTTTTGGGAGGGAAAACAAGACTCTTTTAGGTTTGTAAGTCCCCTAGTCAGCTGAGACACAAGGCTTCTAATGACCCAGGAGCTGGAGCTCAGGTGTGATCTTGTGTCACCTGGTAGGTGCTTCCTGAACAGTTGCTCTGGACTGCAGATTTGGTTCAGGTTGGCTCCTTCAGCCCCTTCGCGTTTCCCAGCAGAGGCCCTGGAGCTTTCTTTGTGTCTCTCAGCCCAAGGCAGAACTCCCCTCTGTGTTTAGTCACTATTTGGTGAGAAGCCAAAGCAAAAAAAAAAAAAAAAAAAAAAAAAAAAAAATTTCCTAGGAACAGGAATTACCTGTTCTCCGTCAATGTCTGGTTGCCGTAACAGTCTACCATTTCCCGGTTATTTTATTTTTCAGTTCTATTTTATTTTTGATTGACACTGATAATTGTTAGGGCCTCTTGCCCAGATTGCAGCCTCTCCCTGTGGCTTGGTGGGCGTTGCCCGGAGGAAGAGAGAAAAGCAAAGGCCCTCCTAGGGCAAAGGAGGTTTGAATTTTAACGTAAAACACTAAAGAAAGCAGGCTGAAGAGGATCACAATACGTGGGCACGGAAAGATGATTTATTTAGCAAGTACTTATTGTGCACCTACCCGGTGCCAATTCAGGGGCTCCAGTTGCAAAGTGTGCACGTGCGGGCGTGAGGCGGGCTTTGGGCACCGCTAAAGCAGGATGCCCGCCCGAGCCTCCCGACAGCCGCGTCAGGAGTAGGAGGAACCCCGTTTGCACACTGTCCCGCTTTTACTCCCTCCAGCCAAAGGCCCGCTGCTCCTCTCCCGGAGCCAGGGTCCGTAAGAGACCTAGCTGTGGACAGGAAGCTGGTGGTTTTGATGAAATAGGAAGGGAAAAATGTGCTCATTCCTGCGGGGTTTGGGGCGTGGAGCAGAGGAGGGGCTGGGAGCCACGCCCAGGAAGTGACTCAGAGTCATGGGGCCGCTGCGCGTCTTCCTCTCGCAGCTGGAGGCCCGCAGCTTTTAGGGTTTCCTGATGTCACCAGCCGGAACTCTGATTTTCAGATAACGAGCTCCTCCCGTTGTCCGGATATACGGTGATAAAAATGCCAGAAAACCCTGCCCAAGAAGCTGCCAGCGGAAACGCTGTGGCGGTCCTGCGTTCCCCCACCTTCTGTGCTCGGGATCTCACAAGGGGCAGTGCCCGCGGCTCCTCTGGGGGGAAGCGGAAGCAGGGTCGAGAGGGGCGTAGCCCCGAGGATGGAGGGCGGAGCCCTGGGGAGGGAGGAGCCCGGGGAATGGGGGCGGAGCCCTGGGGAGGGAGGAGCCGGGGAAGGGAGGGCGGAGCCCTGGGGAGGGAGGAGTCTGGACAAAGGAGGGTGGAGCCGGGGAGGGAGGGCGGAGCCCGGGGAAAGGAGGGCGGAGTCTCAACCAGAACCCTTGTGCAGGTTTTCTTCACTAGGGTTGAACTTGGACAGATGCAGAAATCATATGAGGCCTTGACCGCCAGTATACCAGCAAAAAACAACCCCCAACCGTCTGGGGCCAACTGGCCCTTTATTCCCTTTCCCTCCCTCTTTTCCTCTTATCCTTCCTTCCCTTTCTTTCAAATCATTTCATAAATAATTTATAGAATAGTTAAAAAAACAGAAATTAATGCAAAATTAGATATAGCAGGATTTGAAAAGGCATATACCTACATTTACTTATTTTGTATTAGAGTTTGTGTGTGTGTGTGTGTATTTGAATGTAGCCAAATGTTTATGTACTGTTATGCATGAACCTGGAACATGTCCATCTCATAAATACTGATTTCAGATTTCAAGAACCTCTCCAGCTAGGTGCAGTAACACACACCTGTAGTTCCAGCTGCTGGGGAGGCTGAGGCAGGAGGACCGCAAGTTCAAGGCCACTTAGGGAAACTTAGGGAGACTGTCTCAAAAAATAAAAAGGGCTGGGCTGGGGGTGTAGCTCAGTAGTAGATTCCCCTGAGTTCAATCTTCAGTGCCATACACACACATGCACACAAAATCAAATACATCTCTGATAGGCTCTACCTTAGCATTACTTCTGGTTCTACTTACACTTGGATTGTTAAGATGCAATTTATCTATCTATCTATCATCTATGTATCTATTTATTGTGGTGCTGGGGATAGAATCCAGAATCTGGAGCATGATAGGGTCATTCTACCATTGAGCTACACCCCCAGTCCAGAGTTCAGTCTTTAATAAACCACTGTGATGGCTTATAATTTTGTTGAGATTCTGGCATCTTCGTTGTTTCAAAATTGTAAAACCTTTTCACTTTCAGGTTTGTAAAAGTCAATTCAAGTGATATCCAATAAATTTTTTTCTTCATAGTTTATTTCTTCCTACTTGTTACATAGGGTGTCCCTAGTATTTGTCCAGTTATGAATTATATCAAGTTAATTTTGATGCATAAATATTTTAAGAAATGAAAGAATAATGTATTTTTAGCAAAATGGGGTGATTCAGATTCTTGTAAAATATTGTGTGATGTAGTTCCTCCTTTGGACTACATCAATGAGATGAGAACACCTGTTTCTCTTATGTCCTTTTGGTGAAATATACTGTTTACTAATTGATTCTTTCTCTCCCCTCCTCCCCCTCCCCCTTCTTTTCCTCCTCCTCCACATCGTCTTCTTCCTTCTTCTTTTTCCTCTTTCTCCTTCCTTCTCTTCTTCCTCCTCCTCTTCCTCTTCTTCTTTCTTCTTCCTAGCCACATCCTCAGCCCTCTTTTATTTTGAGACAGGGGCTCACTAAATTGGTGAGACTGACTTTGAACTTGTGATCCTCCTGCCTCAGTCTCCTGAGCTGCTGGGATTACAGGTGTATCCCACTGCACCTGGCACCAACTGATTCTTGCAAGTTTGTTGGAGAGTAGCCTCACTACTTGTATGCCCTTGACCAAATGGCAGTCTTTTCCGTGTGGAACAGCCATCTTCCTGCACCCAGTGTGCAGCGTTGGGAGAGACATATGCAGCCGTGAAGAAGGAAGGCTGGCGTTCATCTAGTCAGCCAGATCCGTCAAGTCAGTCCTGTCCATCGGTGAGATGATGCTATTTCAGTGACATGACATCTCATTCTCCTATGCGTTGATACCTAAGTCTGAGAAAATTCATCTAGGGTATTGTTATCTGAGGTCTCACAGAATGAGAGTTCACTTGTATGATTAATTTCATTATTGTCCTTACAGGGTGAAACGGTACTCTTTGCATTTTTCTTTGGATTCATATGATAATTGTGAAATGTGTTTGTCACTTTTTTTTCTTTTTGCAATAATGTGAAGAGAATGGAGAAGTCCAAATTCTCAAGTGTGTTCAAGGAAAGCTAAAACAAGCAAACAAAATGTAACAATAGCAACAACGAAACTCCAGAACTCACACCCTACCTTCACTGTCTCTTTAGACAGTGAAGAATAATTTTTTGGGGGCTGGAGCAGTAGCTTAGTGGTTACGGTGCTTGCCTGGAATGCAATGCGCAAGTACGCGAGTTCAAACCCCAGCACCACGTACCCAACAAAGTTTTTCGGAGCAACAAAAGGCACATGAAAAACTAAATAAAAATTGTTTCTCTCTATGTCTCTCTCTCTCACTGTCCCTTTCTCTTAAAAAAAAAAGTAACTTTTTGAAAGCTGATGCAACACTTTGGCCATCGCCATAGAATAGCTAAAGGATAAAGTGGGTGATGTCATGATAATGATTTATATAATTTGTGGGATCTATGTAAGTGATTTATTACCTTTCTGATTTCTTAGGATTTTGCTTATTTTTGGTGTGCTTGGGAATAATAAGAATGAGATTATTCCTAGAGTGATAAAATAGTATTTTGAGATACAGAAAAAACATGGCCACTAAGACCCCCAAATATATCTTTAATTTCTAGCAGAGTTCTGTGAATCCCTGGGGTAATTGCGAAACAGATGACTTTTATGCTGTATTTCGAACACTAGATAAATCTTCCCCTCATTCTAAAGAAGAACTCTAAGAACAAATAAAAGTATATAAAAAATAGAAGAAACATACATTTTACAACTGCTCAGAAGGAAATTTAAACACTGTGTGTTTCTTTTATAGATTAGCATGAAAGCTAGTGTTTGACATCATAATTTCCCTTTTTTTTTTTTCTATAAGCTTCTGGAGGTTGCCAGGGAAAGGATCAGGCTTACACATGTAAGTAGAATCAACATTGTCTGTTTCCAGAGTGGCAGATAGCATTAGTTCAGAGCCGGGAGTGTTTTTTTATTTTTTATTTTTTTGTACTGGGGATTGAACCCAGGAGTGCTCTATTTTTAATTTTGACACAGGGTCTTACTAAGTTGCCTACAATGGCCTCAAACTTGTTATTCTCCTGCCTCAGCCTCCCAAGTCGCTGGGATTACGGGTGTGTACCACGATGCCCGACTGGAGGGAGTCCTTTCCTCACCAGAGTCACTTGATCTGTCTTTCTCTTTCCACCAAATCCCTTGAGCCTTTTCCCTGACCTTTTCCAGGCTGGACTGCTTGGACCAGTTGGATGATCCAATCAATAGTTTTCTTACTTCCCTTTAGTAACTGTCCGTTTGTCCAACAAGATTCTAACCCTGCCAATCCTGTGTCTCCTCAGCTGTGACCAGTCTTGGTGACAGATCACGTAGTCACGGGATTTGTGCTTTTGAACTGCAGCCTTGTGTCCCCTGTTAAGCGCCTTTTGCTTGTGGTCGATCAGCAAAAGTCTTTCTTCCCTATGGGCAGCCCCAGGTTTGGATAATTCTTTGAGATTCCCATCCTGCCCTGGGCAGAGGAACTTTCCTCCTAATTTATGGGGACAGTGACCCTCTTAACCATGATTCCCCCCCGTTTCCACCATCACAAGCTTATCATCCCCTACACCTGTCCTTCCCTTCTCGGGGACCTGGGCGTCCCTTCTCTTCTATGCCAGTTCTGCCTTTGATCCTGTCCCTTTCACATTTGCTCAGATTTTGGCCATAGCTTTCTCTTTTCTCTCACGTTTCTTATTCATTTTTTTCTCTGGAGGTTACTTTTTATTTTATTTTATTTGGCAGACTATACAGTCGTGTCTTGTCATTGTAAAAGAAAGCCTTCCTCTCCTGTGTGTGAGGCTGGACACAAAAATACACCAGTAATTTTAATAGAGGGACTTAACAGCCAAGGAATTTGTAACCGGGTAACTGAATCTAGGGACCTTGTTAGTAAGGAATTGTTAACTGGGTAAACCAAAGGTAAAGAGGGAAGAGGGTCCTAGGGTACCTGGAATTTGCAAGCTTAGGAAACAGCAGCTTCCTTAGGACTGGGGAACAGGGGGCAACTCTGGAATGATGATAAGTTTGGGTGAGGGACTCTGACTTATGCCTCTAAGAAGGGGTACTTCTTATTGGTGCAGGGGTTCCCTAAGGGCTGATTTTATCAGGAAGCACGGCAAACTGGGTTCAATTGCTTTTTGGAGAACAAAACACAAGTGAGTTCTGACTTTTTGCGATTAGCAGCATTCTGCTGGGCATAGAGTGTTCCTCTGTGTGGAAACAGCCCTGCTGGCTGAGGAAGTAAGGCTGGGGTGAGGCTGACAAGAGCAGGGAGCCCCAGGAAGGAAGGAGTCCATTCTTTTCCTGTCTCCTCTAGAGCTTTCATTGGTAGAGCCAAATGAGGATTTGGCCGAGGAAAGGGAAACTGGGTTTGCAGAGTCCCAGCCCCAGCATGACAAAGTATGCATGAGAGGAGTTTTGAAGCTGGCAGACACTTAATAACTGGCACCCCCTACTGTCTCTTCTCTCCTTCCTTCCTTCCTTCTTCCTTCCTTCCTTCCTTCCTTCCTTCCTTCCTTCCTTCCTTCCTTCCTTCCTTCCTTCCTTCCTTCCTCCCTTCCTCCTTCATTCATCATTTGTTTAAAAAGAGAAGACAGTGAGAGAGAGAGAGAGAGAGAGAGAGAGAGAGAGAGAATCAATTTTTATTGAGTTTTCCACATGGCTTTCATTGCTCTGACACTTAGTTGTGTACGTGG
>PVKS010016129.1:0-44563 GCA_004027875.1 Aplodontia rufa
TATATATACCACAGTCATTCAAATCCATTTCTAAGAATTTCTTGATTTCTGCTCTCGCATTGTCTTTGATGCATTCTTTATTTAAGAGAGTATTATTCACTCTCCATGTATTTGTGAGATTTGTTTTATTTTTCTTGCTGTTGATTACCAACTTCATTCCATTATGATCTCATAGGATTTGTGAGATTATATCAATTTTTATGTTTGCTAAGATGATTGTTGTGGACTAGAACATGATCTAGTTTTTGAAAAATTCAATTTCTTGTGTTGTTGATTCTTTGCATTGATAACCCCCCCTTTGCTTTTTTTTTTGTTGTTGTTGTTCTCCTTTCCATTGATTTCAGCTCTGATCTTGGTGATTCCCTACCTTCTGTTGGATTAGGGATTAGATTGTTCCTCTTTTTGTAGGGGTTTGAGTTGGAGCATATGTCTATTTATTTGATCTCTCTCCTGATTTTTGATGAAGGCATTCAATACTATAAATTTACTTCTTAATGATCATTTGTACTGTCCCTGAGATTTCCATATGTTGTGTTGTCATTCTCATTTGTTTCCAAGAATTCCTTGATTTTTGTTTTCATTTCATCTTTGATCCATTCTGCATGTAACAGGGCATTATTCAATCTCCAAGTATTTATGTACTTTTTGTTATTTTTCTTGCTGTTAATTGCTAAGATCATACAGTTGTGGTCTGATAGGATACATGGGATTACATCACCATTTTTGTATTTGCTAATATTTCCTAAAATATGATCTATTTTGGAGAAGGATCCATGTGCTGTGGAGAAAAAGTAAACTCAGCCAATTTAGGATGGAATATTCTGTAAAAGTCTGTTAATTCCAATTGAGCGATAGAATTGTTTTGTTTAGAGATATCATTATTGATTTTTTTTTGCTTTGAAGATCAGTGTATTGTTGATAGTGCTCTATTAAAGCCCCCCAGTATTATTGTGTTGAAGTTGATAAGTGGTTTAATGTCCTCGAGTACTGTTTCCATATATTTAGAAAGGTTGTAATTGGGGGCATAAATGTTAACTCTTGTTGTCTTCTTGATGTAGTGCTTCTTTTACTGTGGTATAGTGACCTTTCTAATCCCTTTTGAATAATTTTTGGTCAAAATTTACTTTGTCAGATATAAGGATTGCAACAATTGCTGGTTTCTTGGGCCATATGCCTGGTAGGGTTTTTTTCCTCCTTACCTTTCTTTTTTTTTTTTTTTAAAGAGAGAGGGACAGTGAAAGAGACAGAAAGAGAGAAACAACTTTATTTAGTTTTTCACATGGTTTTAGTTGCTCCAACAATCAGTTGTGTACGTGGTGCTGGGGTTTGAACCCGGGTTCTCGTGCTTGCCAGGCAAGCGCCGAAACCGCTGAGCCACCGCTCCAGCCCCGCCCCCCTTACCTTTCACCTTCAACCTGTGTCTATTTTTGGCTGTTAGGTGTGTCTCCTGTAAGCAGCACATTGTTGGATTTTGGTTTTTGATCCAGACTGCTAATATGTGTCTTTTGATTGGTGCATAGAATTCCTTCACATTCAGCATTAGAATAGAGATATACGATTCTGGATCCCTGGCATTGTGACCTTTGGTGTATTTTGAATCATCTTGAATATCTTTTAGTGAGCTATGTTTTCATTACTTTAGACTGCTTATGGGCTTTGGGAGTTGTTAGCTTGTTCCTCTGAGTGAAGTTGTCTTTCAGTATTCTCTGTGGAGCTGGTTTTGTGTTCATACGTGTTGCTACTTTGTTCTTATCATGGAAGTATTTTATTTCCCCTATCACATTAAGCACTGAATTTTACAGGTTATTGTATCTTTGGCAGACAATTATTATCTTCCAATATTTGAAAAATATCGTTTCATGTTGTGCTGGCCTTTATGTCTGAGGTGAAAAATCCACAGTAATCCTTAATGGTCTGTCTTTGAATGTGATTTGGTGTTTTTTTCTTCTTTTAAAATTCTTTCCTTGATTTCTCTGTTATTTATTTAATATATGATGTGTCTCAGTGAGTTTCTCATTTGGATAGATCATTTGGTGTCCTAAAGGCATCTTGAATTTGAATTTCTGAATCAATTCTGATATGGGGGAAATTTTTTTTTTTGGCTATCATATTGATAAAGTTCTTTATGCCATTCATTTGTTGTATGTTCTCCTCTATCCCAATTACTGTTATGTTATTTCTCCTGATGTTATCACATACTTCTTGGAATTTCTGATCACCCTCAGTAAGCTTCTTTTCTGGTTTACGTTCCTTGCATTCAAGATTACTCAGTCTGTCTTCATTGTCTAATGTTCATTCTTCAAGAGTTAATTTCTATTTTCTACTGAGTTTATTCTGATATTAATATCTTCCATTGAACTTTTAATTTGGTTGACTGTTTTTCAATTCCATGAACTCTACTACTTTTCTTTTCAGAATGTCTAGCTCTTTATCAAAGTGGTCTCTCAGCTCCTGAAATTGCTCTCCTATTTCCTTGCTTAAGTTTTCTTTTAATTTTTCGATTGTTTTAATAAGCTGAATGTTGAAACTTTTTTCTAGGTTTTTATAAGATCCTATCTGTGGACTCTTTGGCTGTGGAATTGTGGGTTTGAGGAGAATTATTTCTTTTTTTTTCATTTTTGGGGCCAGGGTTTGGGGCCTGTGAGCCCTCTTTGGTTATTTTACTTTGGGGGTTGTTGATGAGCTGTGGGATTTTTGATAATTTGGTAAGTTGGGCTGTGTGCAATTTGGGAAGTTGAGATTAATAGCAGGCTCCCCAGTCTATGGTTAATTATTGACCTTTCCAATTTCTAATACTTCACAAGATAAGGCAAAAGAGACAATATGAGCAGCCAATGGGTACAATAAATAGCATTAACCTTGTACTTTGTTCCTTCTGAAACTGTTACAATGCTAATTATCACCTATGAACAGAATGGTAGGATTAGTAACTATCTTTGATTATAACACTATTAACCATCAGACTATATCTGGATTAAAAGCAACCAAGTAATTTCAAATTTGGCATTCACATCGGATTTCCATTAAGGCCCTCCATAAAGATGAATAAACAATATATTCAGCTAAAGCATATAATAAACAGTGTTAAACTGGTTAATCTGTTCCCTATGTGGTTGATGCACTTCTAGTTGTCACCTACGGAAGGAAGGATGTGATTAGCCACTATTGCCATATGGAGCAAATTGACATTAAGCTTACAAACATCTGTGAATAAAGAACTGAGAAAGGAAGGTAGACAGTCTTGTGATTATGAAGCTAGAGCAAAGCAAATATAGATGTACTATAAGAATATTTCATTTTCCAAAACTAAAAAATAAAAATAAAACAACAACAACAATAAAAAGTGGAGAGAGAGACAAAGAGAGAGACTGGGAGAATGATGTTGGGGGAAGGGTGAGTGTTAGAGGAATAGGATTTGGCAAATGCAAGAGAATAGGAAAGATTTGCGTAATAGAGAAGTGGACTACTAGTGGATTTTGCAGCCCTGGCCTCATGTGGTGTGGCCGGTACAAATATTTACAGTAAAGCAAGTGTTCAAAGGAAGGTGAGAAATAAGTATGTAGAAAGAAGAAAAAGGTTGACAGCAACACTTACTACAAACAAATGCACATATTAAAAAGAAATTCAAACTCTGATGTATGGACTTGAAGTGGCACTGCTCTTTCCAGTAAAGTCTTACCAATTGTCTTGGAATGTTGTCCTAGAGTCTGGTGGCTTGCTACTTGAGAGTGGTAGGGGAAGGGTTTGTCCTCAGGCAACTCTCACTCCATAATCCAATTATCTCTGGTTTACCTGTTCTTCCAGCTACACCGACTTCAGGCTCTCATCTCCATTCTGGCTGAATTTGCGCTGTGGTTGTAGGGGGATCAGGGAGATGGTAATGAGGTTCCAACACAATGTTCCGCCCACCTTGTTTATATGCTCAAAATGACTGCAGCCTACACTGCTTAGAAATGGAATGAAGAGAGGGTCAATGTTCTCTACTTCAGAGTAAAGATGCCATGGAGTTGTCCCAATTTAAGCACAGGGCAGAGCTCCTATTTGCACTATGCCCCTTTCACAGCAGAGTGTAGGATCCTGGCAGGATTATGGGGATATCTGCCTTAGATTCCCCCACTCCATTTCCCTGCCTGATTCTCTGAAATCACTATAGTCTGACCTCCTTCTAGGTGGGATGGGGAGTCTGCCCCCTCCTCCACAGCAGAGACACTGAGAGGACCTGCTTTTAGCCCAATATAGCTTTTCTAGGTGCAGTGGGTCTCTGCATGGGTGAAGGGATAAGTTTGAGTAGATTAGCATCTCACCTGTTGTTGTATTGTTTGAGGAGCGAGCTGTTCCTGGCCACCAGCAGGGTCTGAATAAATTCCTCTTTTCCACTTACTACACCCAAGTCTCTGAGTCACTGATATTCCACTGATCTGTGCTGTGTTCAGCAAATCTTTTCCATATGCACCTTGCAGGAAGACAGCTTTCCTGGCATTCCTTCCTCTCTGGTCATAGAGAGTGCTGGGGTGCAACTTGCTTGCTATCTGCCATTTTCCAGCTTGGGTCCACTGCTTTTTATCTGTTTTTATCCTTCCACACTTCTGGCTATAAATTGGTTCGTATGTTGCCACATAGCCAATAGTCACAGAAAGAGACTTCTGAGCATTAGAGATTTTAGCCACTGGGACCAAGGATCCCAAAGATTTCATATATCCCCTATTTATGCTGCAAGATTAGGCATCAATCCTTGTGCAGGCACCTATGAGAGCTCAGTATTACAGAGTATGCAATGTGACTGTGTGTGTGTGTGTGTGAGAGAGAGAGAGAGAGAGAGAGAAGGAACCAAGTGAAATATATATATATATATATATTGAGAGAGACAGATTGTGTGTGTGTGCTCTTCCCCACTTTTTAGCTAGGGCATCATGGGAAATGCTGGACTAAAGATACCAATGGGTCTTTAAACAGCTAAACTTTTCTAGAAGGTAATTTAGTATCAACAGACATAAGACTTTAATATATTTGTGATCTTTATTTCAATAATCCAACCTATAGAACTATGAAAAGAGAGATAGACATTTGTGGATAAGAGGAGTTTCTTATCAATAACAAGGCCATTGTTAAAGGTCTTAAAATCTAAGAGTCATCACTAAATTAATGGTCATTAATAGAAGATCACCAAAGAGTCTTTAATAAGAAAATAAGTTTTACAGAATAGCCCTGCATGTGTTTCTTACAGGTGCACCATAAAATTAATAATCCCACTATCATTGCTTGTGACTCCACTTAGACATGGATGTGTGCATATATGTATAGTATGCATGTATTCATATAGGTATGTATAAAAAAGGACAGATATTAAGAAAATCCACCATACTCTTTTTTGTTTTTACTTCTATTTGCCTTTTAAAAATTTTATTCAGAAATTTATTTGTTGAACAATCAAACAAGCTTTGAATGAAATAATATATATATATATAAATTCTGAAAATTAGATTTACTCCCAAGAGCCCCACCCATTACCCACCCTTATTCCTTCCCCCACTCACTCCTTCCCAATACATCTCTACAAATGCCTTAGGTTGTATGACATTACACCTTTTCTGGATTTAAAACATGATAATAGACCTCTTTTCTCAATGGCCAGGGTTTAGCTCCAGCCTCCACAAATGAGTGAAGACATTCAATCCTTGGTTCTCCGGGTTATGCTTATTTCACTCAGCATGATTTCTTCCATAGCCATCCATTTACCTTCAAAGGCTGCAATATCACTGCTTCTAATTGCTGAGTAGAACTCCATGGTATATATGTATCACAGTTTTTGGATCCATTCATCCAGTGAGGGACATCTGGGTTGTTTCCATCATTTAGCTATTGTAAATTGAGCTGCTATGAACATCAATTTCACTGTTTCACTGTAATGTGCTGATTCTAAATCCCCTGGAAAAATACCCTCCACCATACTCTTGCATTGATATTATTACTCCTGGATGGTGGGATCCTAGGGTTTTTTATTGCCATCTTCCTACTTCCCTGTACTTTTCAAATTTTGTACAGCTAACTTTTCTGATAGGCTGTTCTGCCACATGTAATAATAAGGCAAAGGAGGAGAGGTATAAGGTAGAGAAGCTCAGTACAGAGGGTTTTACAAAATAAACAAGTTTTTAAAGAAAGGGTAAGAACTGCTTCTTCTGCACTTGCCCGAAGAGTGCCAACGAAGGGTGTCCTGTGGACTGAGTGGGATAGTTATAAATAGAACAAGGAATATGTATGAATTTCTATAGTATACATCTATTACAATATCACCTATTAATGTTTTTCTAACAATGTTTCTTTGATGGAGGGAGAACTGGGATTTGAGGACTTCGACACCATGGAAAACTTATTCTGGGACAGCAACTACGCTAACAAAGAGGACTGCACTTCTGAATCCAAATCTGACCTGAGCCTCTATGTAGGTGATTTCTACTGGGAGGACAGAGTTGCCTGTGAGGACACAATCAATCCCTTGTGAATATTCGACTTCCCCTTCTTCTTCCACCTACTTCCTGTCTTCTGTCCAAGGAGAATGGGTCACTAATTGTGTGAGTACCCCTATGGGGAGACAAGAACAAATTCAGGACAACACAGAGTAACTTTGAGAATAACCCATTGCCCAAGGATGCCTACCTGGCCATTGACAGTGAAGAATCACTAGCTACTCTGGATCTACATGGAGACAACCATGAACAAGTGCCCACAGGAAAGGGGGATACAGATGCTGTGTGAACCTGATGATTGAGTGTAAACCCTTAAGCCATGTCCAGACAATCAGAAAGATGCCAAAGATGATGAGGCTATGTTCTCTGATTCTCCTGTGGAGGAAGATGTCCAGCCATCCAGCAGCATCCCTGTCCATATGTGTCAGGTCAGTCATCAAGAACATGAAGCTTGTCAGGCCTTGCCCAAGAGTAAACCCCCAGAAAATGAGGAGGTCTAACAGTGTCTAGAAATGCCAAGGAGAATGGAGGCTCATGAACTTGCTGAGGTGAGCACAGAGAGGCCTTACCACAGAGCAAGGGATAGGCCAAGTGAGGGAGCCCAGTGTACAATATGGAGTCATTCTACCTGTTGTGAAGCAGGAGTGGAAGTTGTGTCTTAGGACATGAGCTATGGGAAAAGGATGACAATAATAAGGAGCTGGAGATGAGTTGGAGGGAAAATGCCCAGGAGTTGTAGGGGAGGGACTAAGAGAAAACTTAGTGATTATGCATGCACGCAAAAAAGTAGAGCCTGAGTGTGTATGTATGAGTGCATGTTGTTTAATGATTAATGACTACAGAAACTGCATTTAGGGTTGGGCTATTTTTGGTAAAAAATGAATTATATTTTCATAAGTGGTATATATGGACTCTGTTGCTGCTGACATTCCATACATCTAACCATCCTCTTTGTCTTGGTAGATGATTACTCAGGTGACTGGCACTGCAGTGATCCCCTCAGTCTCAGCAGAGCAGTCAAAGAAGGTGGATGAGCCTTCCAACAGAGAAAATACATGCTGTCTGAACTTCAGGTTCTTCTTCCAAGGACTCAGGAAGTGAGCAACTCTGCCATACCAGGGAGAAAGCACCCTAGAGGGCCATCATGGGCCCCTGTATGATGGCACTAAAGAAAAGACATGTCTTTCAAAGCAACAGAATCCAATCTGTAGAATCCCTTGAGTAAGACACCCTATATACCCTGATTTATAAAAGTTTTTGATAGCCTCTATTGTACCGTGGCCTTGGTTTTAACTTTTACTAATAAAGACAAGAAATGTTCTTGTTATCCACACCTTCTTCCTTCCATAATTACTTGTGGGTTCCAGATGAAAGTATATATTTGTGTAGAAGAATAAAATTCATTCTGAGGACAATATAATATTATGCTTCTTAAACAGAAACCATTCTTTTTTCCTCTCCAATCCCACTCCTTCTTATTATATTCCCCCTCCCATTTATCTCTTTTGTTATTCAAAGATTTTACCTCTTTTATCTTTAATTCATATTAAAAATATGCCAGAGGCAGCAGGACAACCATCAGACTCCTGCTGGACCGGATGATTTTGATGAACTTCAGAGTCTTGAGTTAGTGTGAGCAAGCAGTGAGACACAGGGGAGCTCAATTTAACTGATAGAGTTTTAGAGGCTCAGAAAGCAGTTCTGATGTTACTGCAAATCCAGACAGGTTCTAGCATGTTGTTCTAACATGTTCTGGCATGTTGGTTGATTATATCAGTTGGTGGCATAAGTGGCCCATTTTGGAGGACAGTCAGTGGTGGGAATGCTGCTTAATTGCTCTAAGCCTGGATTTCCTCATTTGTGAAATGAGGGAGATGGTACCATAGTCCTCAAAAGATTTTTTTAATAGTGAACTACATAAAGCAAATCCTCTAAGAATATTGTTGTTGATGGTGGTGTTCAGATTCCTGAGGATCTCCCCACAAGACTTTATTCAAGGAGAATCCAAGATTAAGAGTTGGAATCAGCTCTCTGAGTGATTTTTGGCACGGAAGCCATTTTACCAAAAGTTGTGTGTGTGTTTTTTTTCCTCCAGCAGATCTTGATTTAACAAGTCCTGTCTCAATGCTCTGCACTGTGATCTCAGAAACTCCTTTACAAGTAACTGTCAATGGTCAAAGTCAATGGTTTTATGGTCAACTTCTTTGAGGAAGTCTTGACTCTCCCTTCTTGCTGACTCTCCCTGTGTTATGGGTTCATATCAAGTAGCTATTTTCGTCTTCCTTGCTTACCCAGAGTACCCAGAGTTCCCTCAAAGGTCCTCCTCCATCAGCTTTATTTTTTAATTTTTACTACAAGGGATTGAACCCAGGGGAACTTAAACATTGAGCAGCATCACCAGCAATTTTTACTTTTTACCTTGTGACAGGTAGTTAATTCGGGCCTTGTTTAGTTGCTGGGGCTGAACTTGAACTTGTGACGCACCTGCCTCAGCCTCCAGAGTCTCTGGGAATATAGGTGTGCGTCTCTGCATCTGGCTCCATCACCTTTTACTACCATGCTTGTGACCTTCAGAGTTCATGTTGAAATCATATGGGCATTTCATCTTAAAGGTCTCCCTTTCCCCAGTATCTACATTCTTATCTTCTTTCTTCTTTACATCCACCAATATTGAGCAAATAAGAATGCCTGAAATCTCACTATCTTCACATACCAAAATAAGATGCCAGGAGGTTTTGGGTCACAGGGTCCTTATTTCAGAGTGCACCTACAACCATAAAGGGTTGTGTGGGAGAGTAAACAATGGGAGGTACATGAAAGATACCAAGGAAGAAATTATTCGGCACAGGAAGGCTGTTTTCCAAAGTTTTCAAAAAAAGTGTCACATATAGTACATTTAGATTGGTTATTTTTTTCCTACATTGTTTTATTGTTTATATATATAAAGTTTAGTACTTTAATCATTTTAAGTGCACAATTCAGACATCTTGAATCTATCAATACCTCCATTACTTTTATTTAAATTCTTTTCTTTTTTTAAAATTCATTCGACATAGTCACATAGTGGAGGGAATTGTTGTTACATAATCATGCATACATGGTTATTGACAAAGTAAGTTTTGGCGGATTCTAGGCCAGGATCTTTCCCCTTTGTCCACTCCCTGCTCTCATGTTTCGTCTGCATTACCCCCATGTTACAGAGAGAAATAAGCATATACATGTGTATTAATTTTTGAAATTTCTGAGTTTCTCTGCCTGGCTGTGTATAGTTGGACTTCTCATGAGAGTTGTGAGTTCCCAGTAGCATTGATAACCACCCTTACCCCTCCCTCCCGTTTGTGCCTCCCTCCCTTCTCCACCCACCTTCATATTTATGGTTCCCCCTGCTTATATGAAATTTCACCTGTGTTGAGATTATTATCGAACCCAAAGTATAGCAATATACTAATATAAAGTAGCATTAAAGCATGCATAAAGGGTGGGCTGGAGTGGTGGCTCGGCAGTTAAGGTGCTTGCCCAGCATGTGCAAGTACATAGGTTCAAACCCCAGCACCCACAAACACAACTAAGTGTCAGAGTGATGAAAGCCATGTGAAAAACTCAATAAAAAATTTGATTTTCTCTCTCTCACACACACTGTCCTTCTCTCTTTAAAAAAAAAATGCATAAAGGAAGCATCAAGTTGGAATAGTGCTCACAGGGGAGTGGGAAATGAGGAAATGGGGAAGGGGTAAGCATGGGCCTAAGTTTTATCTATGATGTATTCCTTTTTAAAAACAATGAATCAAATGTGTCAAAATGTTAAAACCTGACCAAACTGAGTTTTAAGATTTTGAGAGTTCTCTATATCATTTTCCATATTTGGATATATTTGTCTTTTACCTTTTTATCTTGACTTCATTTTGCACCTTTAGAGAAGTTGCAAGCACACTGACAGGTACCTATAGAGAGACATAGAATCTATTTTTGTTTTTTTCATCTGGGTTTTGTTTTTCTGACACTTAGTTGTGTATGTGGTGCTGTGGTTTGAACCTAGGGCCTTGTGCATGCCAGGCAAATGCTGTAATTGCTGAGCCACTGCTCCAGCCCCAGGGTATGTCTTCTTGACATAGAGTACCTTCATTAAGATTTAGTGATCGTCTTTGTCTTTCTCTCTCTTTCTCGAGGGAGAGAATGACAGAGAGAGAGAGAGAGAGAGAGAGAGAGAGAGAGAGAGAGAGAGAAAGAATAAATTCTGATTTATTTTTTCATCTGACCTTTTTATATGACAGTTGTGTATCTGGTGGTGGGATTTGAACCATTGTCCTTACACATGGGCAAGTGCTGTAATCACTGAGCAACTGCTGCAGTCCCTGGTTATGTCTTCTTGATGTAGAGTACTTTATTAAGATGTAGTGGTCTTCTTTGTCTCTTTTGATAAATTCTTCATTGAAATTATCTTTGTCATGTATTAGTATCACAACACCAGCTTGCTTTCTTGGACCATAAGTGTAGTAATTTTCCCCCCATCTTTCACCTTCTATTTGTGGCTCTCTTTGGCCATGAGACTTGTCTCTAATAAACAGCATATTTTTAGATTTTGTTTTCTGATCCAGTTTGTTAATCTGTGTTTTTTGATTGGTACATTCAGAGCTTCACATTCAGTGTTATAATAGATATGTGATTGTGGCACTGCCATTGTGATTTTTTGGTGTATTTTGTTGTGAATTGCTTTTTTTTAATGGAGTGTACATTTATCGAGTTTCTGCTGTTTATGGGTTTTGGGAATTGTTTGCTGGTTCCTCTATTTGCATTTTGTTTTGACATCTTTTACAATTTTATTGAGGAATTGTGTTGTTGTAAAATCATAAATGCATATGTATTAAAAACACAGTATGCCTCTGATCCTAATCCAGTATCACAACTATATCATCCACATCCTATCTTCTTGATTTGTCCATATTTACCCCCATAATAGATATAAATGTGTGTGGTTCAAACCCCAGCACCACATACATACCTAAGTGTCAGAGAAACAAAGGTCAGATGAAAAAGTAAATGAAATTGGTTCTCTCTTTCTTTCTCTCTTTCACACTCTTTCTCTCTTTAAAAAAGGAGAAATACAAAGATAGCCACTGTATATTAATGATGATTATATATATATATATATATATACACAATATATATATGATTATGCATTTTCCAGAGTTAAATGATATCATAAGTATTGTTTGTCTTCTTGGGAGAGTAAAGAGTAAGCTATATTGTTGATTCTCCCCAGATACCTCCCTTTCATCCCTCCCTTTCCTCTCCCCAGCTACATATCTATGGTTCCCCTAGATTATGTGTTGTTTCAACATTGGTGAGTCTAGTACATGAGCTTGACTTTGTAGCGCTGATTTTTTTCTTCATGAATGGTGCAAGATTCTTCTTATTGTGGAATGTTTTTATTTTCCCTTTGAATTTGAAGCTGAGCTTTGCTGGGTATAGTAATCTCCGCTGAAGATTATGTTCCTTTAAGGACTGGAATATCTTCTTCCAGGCTCTTCTTGCTTTCAGGGTCTGAGCTGAGAATTCAGTGGTGATACTTATTGGTTTGCCTCTGAATATTAATTGGTGTTTGTCTCTTGCAGCTTTTAATAATCTATTCTTGATTTCTCTGTTATGTCTTTTGAATATGATGTATCTTGGTGACTTGCTCATTTGATTAGGTCTATTGGGTGGCCTATATGCTTCCTGGTTGAGGATGTCTGACTAATTTCTGATATAGGAGAAATTTTCTTTAACTATTTCTTTCAGAATGCTCTTTATGCCATTCATTTGAGTTTCTATGTTTCCTCTATCCCAATTACTCTCAGTTTATATCTTCTGATTTCATTCCAGACTTCTTGAAAGTTCCGATCATGCTATGTAGTGTTTTTTACTTCTGTCATCTATGTATTCAAGCTTACTTAGCTTGTCCTCATTATCAGAAGTTATTCCTTCAGGGCTTAGGTTCTATATTGTACAAAAGTTAATCTGTTATTAAGTTTTTCCAATGAGACTTTCATTTGGTTGACTGAGGATTTCGAGTCTAAACGTTGGTTTTCAGTGTATCCATATCTTACAGAAATTTTTGTCTCCTGTGTTTGCTCTCTTTTTTCCTTCATTAGATCTTCCTTTAGGTCTTTGATTGTTTTAATAATCAGGTCATTGATAGGATTTTTTAGGTTTTGAAACTTTTCCCTATCTGTGGACACTGTGGTTCAGTAGTTGTGGGTGTGAGGCAAAGCATTTCTAGCCAGAAAACTAGTGATTTATGGATAGGAGAGGTTTACTATAATTAGTAAGGCCATTGTTAAAAGTCTTGATAATATAAGATTAATGGATCACTTAAATTAATGGTCATTAATAAGTGAACCCCAAAGTCTTAATGAGAAAGTGGTGATGAATTACAGAATAGCCATGTGTGCAAAAGTGATAATCCCACTTTCTGTGCATGTCTCCACATATACGTGTATGAGTACATATATGTATAAGATGCATTCATACATGTATGTATATATAAAGAAACAGGACAGATTATAAGAAAACCCACCAAACACTTTTATTAATACGTCTCACTACCTCTGGATGGTGGGATCCTAGGGTTATTTACTTTCATCTTCACTTCCCTGAACATTTCTGTTTTTTTTTTTAAATTGGTTCATTAAAGTTTTACAAAATGATTTGTTGTTATGCATTTGAAAATGCACTTGTTATGACAATATCATTTGCTATTTGATCCCCTGCACTCTCCCCCTCCCTGGTCTCCTTTCTCCACTAATACGCTGCCCCCAATTATGTATATATATATGTGTGTGTGCGTATGTATAATTATTGTCCAAAATGCCTCAGCATCTCAGGGGTGCATAATATACCACACACCATTTAGAACCCTCCTTCAACCTACCTATCCTCTCCTTCCCTCCACCTTTCCCTTATCCCACCCCCACATAACCAGACTTCTGCCTGTTTATTTGTTAATCCAAGTTTGATAGATCTATTATATAAACTTGATCTACTGTCACCTTTGCCTTTTTTTATTCCAGCTCCCACATAAGAGAGAAAACATTTGAACATTGAGTTTCTGAGTTTGACTAACTTCACTTAGTGTAATTTTCTCCATTTCTATCCACTTACCTGCAATGGCCACAATTTCATTCTTTTTCATATCTGAGTAGACCTCCATTGTATATATGTATATACCACAATTTCTTGATCCATTCATCCAGTGATGGGCATTTGGATTGATTCCATAATTTAGCCTTTGTGAATTGTGCTGCTATAAACACTGATGGAACTGTGTCAGAGTATTATGCCAATTTTGTATCTTCTGGGAAAACATCCAGGATAGGATTGCTGTTTCATGTGGTAGATCCATCTCTAATTTTTTTTGATGAATCTCCATACTGCTTTCCAGTGTGGTTGTACTAGTGTGCTGTCCCATCAACAATGTAGAAGAGTTCTTTTCTCCCCACAACCTCTCCAGCATCTTTTGTTGTTTAGATTCTTGATCTTTGCCATTCTGGCTGGAGTGAGGTAATTTTTTTTTTATTCATTCAACATAGTCTTACATATAGGAAGGAATTGTTGTCACACAATCATGAACACATGCATAATTACAGAGCAAGCCAAGGTTGATACCAGTTCATGGTCTTCCCTATTTGGTTTCCCCTTGATCTCATGTTTCCCTTACTTTACCCCAGTGTTAGTTGGGCTTCTCACTGAAGTTGAAGGTTCCTCACTGGATTGATAACTCCCCTACTCCCTCCCTCCAGCTGCCTTGATATCCCTACTAATATCCCTCTCTCTGACCCTCTCCCTTCATCCCCCAGCATCATAGACAAGGTTCCCCCTGCTCGTGTAAAAATTCCCCCATGTTGAGGTTATTATTGGCTTAGCCAACTTTCAGTCTGTTTCCGATTGTATTCTAGCTTTCACATAGAAGAGAAAACATTCGGCCCTTGAGTCTCTTGAGTTTGGGATATTTCACTCAGCATAATTTTTGCATCTCCATTCATTTCACTGCAAATGCCATGATATTTTTCTAATAGCAGAGTAGAATTCCATTGTATATATGTACTACAGTTTTTGAATCCACTCATCCAGTGAAGAGCATCTGGATTGGTTCCATAGTTTAGCTATAGTAAATTGAGCTGCTATAAATATAGATGAAGCTGTATCCTGTATCTCTGTAATATGTCAATTCTAGCTCTTTTGGGAAAATACCCAGGAGTGAGATAGCTGGGTCATTAGGTGGTTCCAGCACTACTTTTCTGAGGAGCCTCCATGTTGCTTTCCAGGGTGGCTGTAGAAGTTTGCAGTCCCAAGAGCAATGAGAAAGTATTCCTCTCGTCCCACAACCCCTCCCATATCTGTCATTCTTAATTTTTGCCACTCTGACAGGAGTGAGGTGGAATCTCAGTGAAATTATGATTTGCATTTCTCTGATTGCTAGTGATGTAGAGCATTTTCTCATATATATATGGGCTTTTTGGACTTCCTTCATTGATAAATTTCTATATAGCTCCTTAGCCCATTTATTAATTGGATTATTTGTGCTTTTGGTGTTCAGATTTTTGAGTTCTTTGTATATTCTGGATATAAGCCCTCTGTCTGAGGTATAGCAGGCAAAGATTTTCTCCCATTCTGTAGGTTCTCTCTTGACACTCTTGACTAATTCTTCAGTTGTGCAGAAGTTTTTAGTTTAATGACATCCCATTCATTTATTCTTGGCTTTAATGCTTTCGCTATGGGAGTCTTGTTAAGGAAGGTGGTGCCAACCCCTATGTCATGTAGTGTTGATCCTACTTTATCTTCAAGCAATTGTATAGCAATCTGGTTTAATTTCCAGATCCTTGAACCATTTTGATTTGATTCTTGTGCAGGGTGAGAAGTAAGAATCCAATTTCAGTTGTCTACATATGTCTGTCCAGTTTGTCTAGCACCATTTGTTGGACAGGCTGTCCTTCTTCCACACTATTCTTTTGCTCCCTTTATCAAATATTAGATGATTAAAAATTTGAGGGTATGTCTTGGTATCTTCTATTCTGTTCTATTTGTCCTCATTTCTGTTTTGATACCAAAACCATGCTGTTTTTGTTACTATAGCTGTGTGGTATAATTTCAGGTCAGGAACTGTGAAACCTCCTGCTTCCTCTTTCTTACTTCACAATTTTTTTGGCTATTCTGGGTCTTCTGTTATTCCATATGAATTTAAAAAAATTTTTTTCTATATCTGTGAAGAATGTCATTGGTATCTTAATGGGGATTGCATGAATCTGTTTAGTGTTTTTAGTAGAATGGCCATTTTGATTGTATTGATTGTGCCTAACCAAGTACATGGAATGCTTTTCAATCTATTCCAGTCTTCTGCAATTTCTTTTTTTAATATTCAACAGTTCTCGTTGTAGAGGTCCTTTATATCCTTTGTTAGATTGATGCCCAATTATTTTATTTTATTTTTTCAGGAAATTGTGAATGGGACAGAATTCCTGATTTCTTCTTCAGTGGAATTGTTGCTGGAGTATAGGAAAGGTAATGATTTATGAGTGTTGATCTTATAACCAGCCACTTTTGCTGAAATTGTTTATAAGCTCTAGAAGTTTACTGGTCGAACTTATTGGGTCTTCCAGGTACAGGATCATGTCATCAGCAAATAGATATATCTTGACTTCCTCTTCTCCTATTTGAATTCCTTTCCTTCTCTTGTCTGATGGCTATGGCTAGTGTTTCAAGGACTATATTGAATAACAGTGGTGAGAGTGAAAATCCTTGTCTTGTTCCTGAATTCAGTGGAAATGCTTTCAGTCTTTCTCTATTAAGCATAATGTTGTCTCTGGGCTCTTACAAAATTGAAGTATCTTCCTTTAATCCCTATTTTCTCCACAGTTTTGAGCACAAATGGGTGCTGAATTTTATCAAAGTCCTTATCTGCATCAACTGAGATATTATATGATTTTTATTTTTAATTATGTTTAAATAGTGAATTACATTTATTGATTTGCGTATGTGTAGCCAACCCTGGGATGAACCCCACTTTGGTCATGATGTATTATCTTTTTGATGTATTTTTGGATCTGGATAGCTAAAATTTTCTTAAGAATTATTGCATCAGTATTCATCGGGGAAATTGATCTGTAGTTTTCTTGAAGTGTCTTGTTGGGTTTTGGTATCAGGGTTACATTTGCTTCATAGAAAGTGTGTGGTAGGGTTCCAACCCTTTCAATTTCATGGAAAATCTTGTAGTGTGTTAACTCTTCTGTGAAGGCCTGGTAGAATTCTGCCATGAATCTATCAGGTTCTGGGCTGTTCATTTTTGGAAGGCCTGTGATTGCTGTTTCAATTTTGCTATCTGAAATTGGTTGGTTTAGAATTTCAATGTCCTCCTATGTTATTTTGGGAATGTTGTATGTGGCAAGATATTTATCCATTTCTTCCAGATTATCAAACTTTGCAAAGTATAATTTTTCAAAATAAGTTCTGATAATCTTCTGGATTTTGGTTGAGTCAGTGGTGATATCTCCACTTTTGTCTTTGATTTTGTTGATTTGCTTCACTTCATTCTTCCTTTTAGTGAAGTTGGCAAGGGGATCTGTCAATCTTATTTATTTTTTCAAAGCACCAACTCTTTGTTTTGTTGATAATTTGTATTGTTTTTTGTTCTTAATTTTGATGATTTCAGCTCTATTTTTAGTAATTTCCTGTCTTCTATTAGTTTTGGGATTGGTTTGTTCCTCTTTTTGTAGGGATTTGAGTTGGAATCTAAGTCTATTTATTCAGGTTCATTCCTGAGTTTTGATGAAGGCACTCAGTGCTATAAATTTACCCCTTAAGAATGCTTTCATACTATCTTGGAGATTTTGATACATTGTTTCATCTTTCTCATTCGTTTCCAAGAATTTATTGATTTCTGTTCTCATTACCTCTTTTATCCATTCTTTGTTTAAGAGGGTATTATTCAATTTTCAAGTATTTAAGTAGTTTCTGTTGTTTTCTTGTTGTTAATTGCTAAGATCATAGCATTGTGGTCTGACAGGATACGTGGGACCATTATCAACTTTTTACATTTGTTAAAGTTTGCTTTGTGGACTAGGATGTGGTCTATTTTGGAGAAGGATTCATGAGCCACTGAGAAGAAGGTAAACTCAGTCAATTTGGTAGGGAATATTCTGTAAATGTTAAGTCCAGTTGATTTATAGAGTTGTTTAGGTTAGATATATCTTTGCTAATTTTTGCTTTGATGCTCTGTTTATTGTTGATAATAGTGTGCTAAAGTCCTCCAGTTTTATTGTGTTGAGATCGATGAGAAGGTTAATATCCTTGAGTACTTTTTCCATGTATTTGGGAGAGTTGTAATTGGGGGCATTAATGTTAGCTATTGTTATATCTTCTTAATGAATTGTTCCTTTTACTATGATATAGTGACTTTCTTTGTCCTTTCTGACTAGTTTTTGGTCAAAATTAACTTAATCGATATTAGGATCGCAACACCAGTTTGCTTTCTCAGGCTACATGCATGGTAGACATTTTGCCAACCTCTCACCTTCACTCTGTGTCTATTTTTGATTGTGAGGTGTGACTCCTGTAGGCAGCATATTGTTAGATTTTGGTTTTTGATTCAGTAAGCCAATCTGTGTCTTTTAATTGGAGCCTTGAGTCCATTCACATTCAGTGTTAGAATAGATATGGGAGTCTGTGTCCCTGACATTGTGATTAGTGCTGTGTTTTGCACCATCTTAGATATCTTTTAGTATGTTTTGTGATTATTGCCTTTCTTCTGTTTATGTGTTTTGGCAGTTGTTTTGTGTGTTCCTCTGAATGAAGTATACCAATGAGAATTTTCTGTAGCTCAGGCTTGGTGTTTATGTTTCTTGTTAGTTTGAATTTATCATTGAAGTATTTAATTTCCCCAACACTTTAAAAGCTGAGTTTTGCAGGGTATAGTATCTTTGGCTGAAGATTGCTTTCTTTCAAAATTTGAAAAATATCATTCCATACTCTCCTGGCCTTTGTTATCTGATCTGAGAATTCCATAGTAATCTTTATGGGTCTCCTCTGAATGTAATTTGGTGTTTTTTTCATTGATTTTTTTCAATTATTCATTTTACGAATGACATGTCTTGGCAGATTTCTCATTTGGTTAGGTCTGTTTGGTGTCCTATAGGCATCTTGAATTTGATTTTTTGGTTCAGTTCTGATATGGGGACAATTCTCCTTGGTAATTTCACTCAGAAGATTCTTAATTCCCCTTATTTTTCAATGTTTTCTTCAATACCAAGTACTCTCATATTATTTCTTCTCATCTCATCAGATACTACTTGAAAGTTCTGATCATGCTGAATAAGCTTCTTTTCTTGTCTGTCCTCCTTGAACTCAACATTGGTCAGCCTGTCTTCATTGTCTGATGTTCGTTCTTTGAGAGCTACAGTTCTATTTTCTACTAAGTTTACTCTGGTATTAGTGTCTTCCAATGAGCTTTTGACTTAGTTGACAGCATTTTTCAATTCTAAGAGCTCTGCTACATCTCTTTTCAGAATTTCTAGCTCTTTATATATGTGGTTTCTCATTTCCTGAAATTACTCTTTTATCTCTTTCCTTAAATCTTCTTTTAATTCCTTGATTGAATTACTAATCATATTGTTGATACATTTTTCTAGGTTTTCATCTAAGACCTTGACCATAGATATCTTGGATGGGAAACTGTAGGGTTGAGGTGGAGGACTGTTTCCCTTTTTCCTCATTTTCAGTTACAGGGAGTGTGGCTTGAAGTCTGACATGGAATAATTCTCTTGGAGGTGTTGCTGAAGGTATTGGAGCTTTTTATCTCTATGATTAGTTGGGCTGGGGTACAATTTGGATAGCACAATTCAATTGCTGGAACGCCAATCTGTGAAGCATTGTGGACCTTCAGATTTTCCAGGACCTCAGGGGATAGGGGTTGAAAGTCAATAAGTGAAGGTAATGCATAAAACAGACAATATCAACTCTGGCTGTTACAGGGTTGATTAGCACCTATAGGAGCAATCAGATTAGCAGGCATCCACAGGTTGAACCTCAGCAATATGGAGACAGCAGACAAACACAAGAAATCACAATGACAGTAAAAAACAACCACACAAACAAACAAACAAATGAAAATACAACAAGGATTACCAATTTGAAGAACAACAACAGCAAAAAAAGTTGAGAAGTTATGAATTATTACCACTGAGGTCAAAATGTACTGTGGGGGTATGTGTTCAAAACTGACTTCTAGGTGGAGTCACTTCCCAGTGGAATTTTTGGAGGGAATGAATTTTGGTAATCTCAGGTAACAGTGAGATTCCCAGGAGGCCTACTAGTAATTTTTTCCTGTAGAGGGGTTGCAACCATTCACATCCCTTTGTCCTGTGAGAACAGATTTCAGTGCCACCAGAATTGCATTCTTGGGCAGTTTAGTGTCTGCCTGCCCAAACTCCTATCACACTTCAGCCCAGGACCCAGGAGCCACTGGAAGTTTTGTGGATCCCAGTGAAGCTGTAAGGGACTCTTTCTTTTCTATGGAGAGTGTTTGGCCTTGATTGAACTCATCTGAGACCATTAACGCCCCACTCTTGGGTGTGTTGAGGTCTTCACTTGCCCCAAGAGATGATGTGTGGGTCAGTCACAACCCTAGCAATGAGAGGCAGCAATGAAGGATAAACCAGCCCAGCTAGACCAGTGTTTGTGGAGGTCTCAAATGCAACCACTAGGGGCAGGGAAACCAGTACCACTTCAAGAGCTCAGGACCTATCAGATCACTTCTGTACACAGAATTCAGTGTCTGAAAGTAAAGTGAAGCACTGGATCTAGGCTGCACCTTCTGTTCATAAGTCTCCGAGGCTGACTCTAGCCATGCCTTGCCTGAGAGCATCAGAGAATATCTGTTGGAACTGAGAGCCAAGGCTCCCCAGGATAATTAGGTCCTTTTGAGCAGAATCCTGGTCACAGCCTTCACCTGCATTTTGAGCGTGTAAGGGGATGGTTGGGAAGCTTCTAAATGTGAGTTGACAGAGCAGTAGGGAGGGTCCAGCAGGCCCACATAGCCCACAAGGTAGACAGTCAAAACTCCTCCTCTGGACTGAGCTCCCTATTCCACTTTGTAACTGGTGGTTTTGGGTTCACTGTTCACAAAGCGTTTTCCTATACCACCCTCCAAAGGCTTCTCAAAATGGCATCCACCCCACCGTCACTGACTCCCAGAAGCTCCTGAGATTCACCTCACCCTGCAGGAAAGCACCTGGATTCCCACAGTAGGACAAAGCACCCAGTGTGGGGGAATATTATCCCCCGCTAACTCTTTAACTCCAAAGGAATAACTCGGTCCATTAAGGAATATAAAGGAGATCTTAGTGGAGCCTGCAGGACTCTGCCCCACACCCGGGGGGGGGAGAGGGGGATGAGAGGAGCTGCTCCGGAGGGCGGAAACGGAGTGAGGGAGTGAGTTTCCTAACCACGCACCCTAACCCGGCCAGCTGCGAACTCCCTGATCTGACTGCTCTTAATTTACCTAATCTTGCATAAAGCGCTGGGAATTAATTGCTCACATTAGCGAACTTGTAGCTGTTTGTGCAGCAGTGCACCACTGTGACATTTCCCTGTGGGCGGGGCGGGTCGCCCAGCAAAAAACAAAACCAAAAAACAGAAAAAAAAACCTTCCTGAGCCCTCAGACTTCACGGCCAGAAAACTAGAATCTATCGCCCCGAGATTGGGCCCTTTCCCAAAGGGTGTTTGTGGTGCTGGGAGTTCCTGCTACACTTCCGGCTGCTGCCTGCGGAGCCTGGGAAGGAGAGGATTCAGCACAAGATCTTCAACGCAATCACCGTGGTCAATAACTCTCCACTGATGCCCTTGGGTTATAAGTGCTGATTTTAAAGTCCTTTAACATAAGTACTCGAACTAGCATGGGAGAGCGGGGTGGGGCAGGGTGGGTCGCCCAGCAGCGTTACGGGGCCTCAGTCCCCATGATCAGAAACAGAAGTTACCACCCCCCCATCAACTGGCCATCTGCCCTGGGGGCTGTAGGGAATGCCATTCACCTCTCCAGCTCCCAAACCTCTCAGTTGGCGACCTTCTGCACTTTGGACCGCCCCCCTTCTCACCCAAATAGGAGGAGCCTGTGAACAGAACTTGCTCCAGCAGGGCGCATCCCTCTGTAGGGGATCCTCTCCTTCAGCCTCTGCTTGATATCTGCCTCAGGAAGTTTTGAATATATGGGGCAGCACGGGCTTCCTCTTAGCATCTGAGTTCCTTGCATAGCCAAGGCTTCATAGGCCTGGACCTCTTTAGTAGGGTGCCTTCTGGTGCTTGCATCTGAGAATCACATAAGCACTTGCACGATCTGGACCATCTTCTGAGGGTTTCAGTCAACCCCACAGAGCAGCTCTTGGGACTTCTGAAGATCACAAGACACGCAGAGTGGGTCACCAATGATCCTGAGGAAGTGAGTCTCAGGATGGTCGATCTCCTTGAATCAGTTCGAGACCCACACATCTACAATAGGATCAACTCGATTGTCTACAACTTCTGAGCCCCAGGTCCAAGAAATATCTAGAGTGTGGATTGGCAGAAAGCAATCATCTCAGGATTACAACCCAGGGAGAGCTGAATACCCCTTTGCAACAGAAAATTTTGAGAAGATCCTCTAAGAAAAACCAGGCCACCGGACTTAACCAAACTGCTTCTCCCCCGACAAGCTCAACTCCAAAGAATCCCCAGCTTGATGTCAGATTTGAACACACCACCCCATGATACATACTTCCTGACCTAAGGGCCAGAAAAATTCAGAACTTTACCAACTAGTTTTGTGTTTTTTTTTTCTTTTTCATTTCTACATTTTTTTCCTTTTAATTTTTTAAAAATTTAAAAAAATTTTTTTGAAACAGGAATCCGGCTGGAATATAATATTTAAAAATTTTTAACATTACTGTGGGTTTGGGGTTTTTTTTCTTTTTCCTCTGCTCCTTTCTTGCTTTATGACTAATACTGAATTTGGTGTTGGTGGATGTAAATATTTATCTGTGTGTATGTATTGGTGATTGGCTCTTACTTTCTTTAGGTCTTATTGAACCCTACTGCTAATCTCTTCCTCCACTGTACTCTGGTAATCCCTAAATATAAGCATCTTTCTCTCATTCTCACCCCAAGTCTTTACCCTACCCACACCCCAGTTCTATGTTTTCCTTAGTCCTAATAGAATAACCTACTCCCCCCAATCCCTAGTTCCCCTATACTCTAAAGCAGGTGTGATTTTATACCTCCCCAATTCACCTTCTTGACTTCCTAGTCATTCCTTCTCCCCAATTTCAGAGAGACCCTAATACCTGAAGAAATAGACATGCTTCAAAACGGGTACTTGCTTGGTATCATACTACACAGTGAGAATTCTCTCAAAGAAAGCTGCTACTATTGGTGCTAATCATCAGCTCATCTGTTTTGGTTGAAAAGGACTAGTATTTGCACCTATAGCCTCTCAAATTCTCACAGAACCGTCTGGCATCTTTAGGTCTGTATTGACCTAGTAGCTCCTCTTCACAACGAAGCAAAGTCATAAGAAGCTCCAATTACTCCAGCAAGAGTAACAAGGTTGAAATAAAAGACAAGCTCTCTGACTCAGAAAATGAGGAAAAGGAGAAATAACTCTAGTCCTCAACCCCAGAGCTCGCCACCCAAGGACCCCATAGCCGGGGCCCTAGATGAAAACCAAAGACATTGTATCAGCATTATGATTAGTAATGCAATCAAAGAGTTGAGAGAGGAAATAAGGAAAGAGATCAAAGAGCAATTTCAAAAGATGAGAGACAAATTCTACAGGGAAATTAAGGATCAATTCCAGGAGATGAAAGATCAGCTGTACAAGGATATTGACATTCTGAAAAGAGATGTAGCAGAGCTATCAGGATTGAAAAACATGGTTAACCAATTCAAATCTTCACTGGAAGACACCATCACCAGAGTAAACTCCACTGAAAATAGAACTTCAGCGCTTGAAGAACAAGTATCGGACAATGAGGATCGCCTAAACAATGTAGAAATCAAAAAAGAAAAACAAGATAAACAGCTTATATTACATAATCAGAACTTCCAAGTAATATTTGATGAGATGAGGCATAATAATCTGAGAATCATTGGCCTGGAGGAAAACTCCGAACAGCAAACAAGAGGCTTCAAGAACCTTTTAAGCGAAATCATAAGTGAGAACTTCTCTCATTTCGCTGTTGATCCAGAATACCACATCCAAGATGCTTATAGAACACCAAATAGGCTTAATCAAATGAGAAACTCATCAAGACATATCATATAGAAATTGAATAACAGAGAAATTAAACAGGGAATTCTAAAAGCTGCAAGAGGAAAGCCCCAAATCACATTCACAGGCAAACCAATTCTGATCACTATGGATTTTTCAGAGCAAACAATGAAGGCCAGAAGAGCTTGGAACAATATCTTTCAAGTGTTAAAAAATAACAACTTTTACCCAAAGATAATATACCCTGCAAAACTCAGCTTCAAATATGATGGGGAAATTAAATGCTTCAATGATAAACTCAAGCTAGCAAGATACATGAACACAAATCCTGCACTACAGAATATTCTCAAGGATGTTCTCCATTCAAAAGAAAATGCCAATGATATCCTAAATCCTTAATCAATAATCATATTATACACAAATTGACTTCCAAGATGACTAAAAACTCTGTAATTGATACAAAGTCAGAGACTCAGCCTCCCATATCTATTCTAACTTGGAATGTGAATGGTCTCAATGACCCAATTAAAACACACAGACTGGCCCACTGGATCAAAAAACAAAATCCAAAAATATGTTGCCTGCAAGAGACACATTTGACACTCAAAAATAAACACAGGCTGAAAGTGAAAGGATGGCAAAATGTCTACCAGGCCTGTGGCCCAAAAAAGCAAGCTGGTGTGGCAATTCTAATTTCTGACAAAATTAATTTCCAACTAAAACTAGTCAGAAAGGACAAAGAGGGCACTTTATCATGCTAAAAGGGACAGTACACCAAGAAGATATAACGATAATCAACATTATACCCCCAATTACAACCCCCTCAAATATATGGAAAAAATACTTTAGGACATTAATCACCTTATTGATCTCAACACAATAATTCTGGGGGAGTTCAACACACCATTATCAACTCTAGACAGATCATCAAAACAAAAAATCAATAAAGACATCTCCAATCTGAACTACTCTATTAATCAATCAGGCTTAACAGACATTTAGAGAATATTCCATCCTAAGACAGCCGAATTTACCTTCTTCTCAGAGGCTCATGGATTCTTCTCTAAAATAGGCCACATCCTCGTTCACTGGGATAATCTTAGCAAATATAAAAAAAGTGGATATAATCCCATGTATTCTGTCAGATCATAATGCTATGATCTTAGCAATCAACAACAAGAGAAACAACAGAAACTACTCAAATACTTGGAAATTGAATAATTACCTCTTAAACGAAGGATGGGTAAAAGAGGAAATGAGAACAGAGATTATGAAGTTCTTGGAATTGAACGAGAATGAGGAAACAACATACCGAAACCTCTGGGACAGTATGAAGGCTTTCTTAAGAGGTAAATTTATAGCACTGGGTGCATACATCAAAAATCTAGAAAGAGATCAGATTAATAGCCTTACGCTTCAACTCAAACAACTACAAAAGGAGGAAGAGTCCAATCCTAAATCTAACAGAAGATAGGAAATTCCCAAAATCAGAGCTGAAATCAACGAAATTGAGAAAAAAGCTACTCAATCTATTAACAAAACTAAGAGTTGGTTCTTTGAATGAGTTAACAAAATCGACAGACTCCTTGCCAACCTCACCAAAAGGAAGAACGAAATGAAGCAAATCAACAAAATCAGAGACGAAAATGGGGATATCACCACAGACTCATCCAAGATACAGAAGATTATCAGAACCTATTTTGAAAACTTATACTCTGCCAAATTTGATAACCTGGAGGACATGGACAGGTTCTTGGACACCCACGATATCCCCTCTTTAACACAAGAGGACATTGAAAACCTCAATCTTATACCACCCTCCAGCAGGTTTCAAAATGGTGGTGCTGCCTCACTTCTTCACACGATGATATTTAGGGGACCCTAATTTGTGTGTTTTAAAGCAGTTCCGGGGTTCACACCCCTGTGGCGGCCTGGGAGCATTGGAGTACCATGTCCAGGCTCTGCTGAGTGCTCAGTGCTGTGTCTGAGTTTGTTTACAGGTGCGCAGCTTCCTCCCCTCCAGGACAAATTCTCTGCCTACCAGCTGAGCAGCTAATGCTGAAGCTTTCAACTTGTCCACAGCTCCATGTAACTACCTTCCTTGAATGGTAATGAATTTGGGCAGAAATTTTACTGTTCACCCATGTCACAGTAAGGCACTTCTCCCACTGTTAGTGCCCTGCATTCAGCCCTGCCACAGGTTGCCACGATGAAATGCAGACACTGTGTACATGAGGTGAAATCTTAATGCAGTTTTGATTTGATTTATCTGATTGCAAAAGATGTAGAACATTTTTTCTATACAGTTATTGGCCTTTGTATTTCTTTTGTTGAAAAGTTTCTTTTTAGTTCTTTTGCCCATTTATTGATTGGGTTGTTTGTGGGTTTTGTGTTAAATTTTTTGAGTTATTTGTATATTCTGGATATTAGTCCCCTGTCAGAGGAGTATCTGGCCATGATTTTCCCCCATTCTGTTGGCTCTCTCTTCATGTTGTTAACTACTTCTTTAGCTGTGTAGAAGCTTTTTAGTTTAATAGCATCCCACTTATTGAATCTTGGTTTTAATTCTTGCACTATGAGGATCTTGATAAGGAAGTTGGTGCCAGCTCGTATGTGATGGAGTGTTGAGTGTTGATCCTAGGTTTTTTTTTTAAAGAGTTGTGAAGTATCTGATTTATTTCCTAAGTCTTTGATATATTTAAATTTGATTTTTGTGCAGTGTGAGAGAATGATCTGATTTCACTTTTCTGCCGATGGCTGTCCAGTTTTCCCAGTACCATTAGTTGAAAACGTTGTCTTTTCTCAAATATAAGTTTTTGCCCCCTTTGTCAAATATCAGATGGCTAAAGACTTGTGGATTTGTCTGTGTGTCTTCTTGTCTTCTATTCTATTGGACTTATGTCTTTTTTATTTTATTTCATTATTTTTTTTTTTGGGGCATAGTACATGGATTTTATTTTATAGAAAGTAAAGCATAGGGAAAAGAGCAGACTTCTCCCAGAGTTGGGGAAGGGGACAGAGCTGTTCATGTCTTTTTTTAAAATAAAATATCATGATGTTTTTATTTCTACAGCTCTGGCAATATAATTTCAGTCCAGGTATTTGAATATCTCCTGCTTTGCTTTTTTTATTTTAGTATTGTTTGGCTGTTCTGGATATCTTTTTCTTCCAGATGAATCTAAGAATTGAGTTTTCTATATCTGTGAAGAATGTCATTGGTATCTTACTGGGGATTGCATGGATCTGTATAATTATTTTTGGCAGAATGACTATTTTGAATTTATTCGTTCTCATATCTATGAACATGAGATTTCTTTCTATTTTCTCAGATCTTCTTCAATTTATTTTCAGTGTTCTGATAATTTTCATCACACAGTTCTTTTACTTCCTTGGTTTGATTAATTCCCACCCAATTATTTTATTTTATTTTTTGGGGGGAGGTTTATTTTGAATGGGATAGATTTCCTGATTATTTTTTCGATTGAATAACTTCTGGAGCATAGGAAAGGTATTGATTTATGGGTGTTGATCTTGTTTCCTGCAACTTGCTAAATTCATTGAAAAGCTCTAGAAGTGTTCTGAATTTTTGGGGCTTCTATGTATTGCATCATATCATCAGCAAAAAGAGATGGTTTAACTTCTTGTTTTCCTATTTGTATAACTTTGATTTTCTTGTCTTGCCTTGATCTACCTAGGGTTCTGAGGAGTATGTTGTATAAGTGTGGTGAGAGTGGACATCCTTGTTTTCTTCACATTTTAATTGAGTTACTTTTGGTTTTTCTCCATTTAATGTAATGTTGACTATGAGTTTGTCATAAATGGCCTTTGCAATGTTAAGGTAAGTTACTTTGATCCCTATCTTCTCCAGTGTTTTTACAAGGATGGGTGTTTGATTTTGTGAAAGGCCTTTTATGTATCTATTACAGTGATCATGTGGTTTTTTTCCTTTAATTCTGTTTAAGTGTTGAATCACAATTATGATTTGCATAGGTTGCACCAACATTGCAACCCTGGAATGAAATGCACTTGGTCATGATGTATTTGTTTTTTTGTCGTTGTTGTTTCTATTCTTTTAGTACAGCAAGGTCTTATGTATTGAATGGATTCATTGCTATACTTTCATTTATGCACTCATAATGATACTGTAACTTTAGCCCGATCCACATCCAGTTACTCCCTTCCTTCACCCACTCCCCTCTCTCTTTTCTCTAATTTAATTCTCCCTTATTATATATAAAATTATCCATATGAATGTATATTAAGTTTTGAATTTTCAAGATTTGAATGCCTTCTTATGAGGGTAGTCAAATGTACCATGGAGAATTAATAATCCCACTTTTCCTTCCCTCATGACCCTCCCTGTCTCCTCTCCCCATCCTTTTCTATCCTCCCCCTTAGCTATAATTCCCCCAGCTTATGTGTTACTTCCTATTTGTGATGTGTAGCAAATAAACTTGTCTAAGTTACACTGTTGGCTTGGTTTTACTCTAGTTTATGCCAATGAGATAAAGAATTCAAACTTTAATTCTCCGTGTTTGGCTTATTTTTGCTCAGCATGATTTTTCCCATTTCTATCCATTTACCTGCAAAAGTCATGATATCTTTTTTTCCCTAAAAGCTTAGTAGAAGTCCATTGCGTGTGTGTGTGTGTATCACAGTTTTTGGATTCATTTATCCAGCAAAGGGCAATTGGGTTGATTCCATAATTTAGTTATTATAAGTTGAGCTGCTATAAACATTGTTGTAGCTGTCTTTATAACATGTTGATTCTAGCTCTTCTGGGAAAATACCCAGGAGTGGATAGATTGGTTGAACAGTAATTCCATTCTTAATTGTTTGAGGAGTCTCCACACGGGTTTACAGAGTGGCTGTACCAGTCTGAAGTCCCATCAACAATTTGTTAGTGTTCCTTTTTCCCCATGAGCCCTCCAGCATCTGTTATTGTTTGTATTGTTCATCCTTGACACTCTTACTGGGGTGAGGTGAAATCTTAATGATGTTTTGATTTGCATTTCTCTGATTGCTAGTCATGAAGAAGAAAAAAAAAAATATATATATATATATACTTTTTGCACTTCCTCTGTATTCTGTAGCTCATTCATTGACTGGAGTGCTTGTGGTTTTGGTATTAAGTGTTTTGAACTCTTTGTGTATTCTGGATATTAGCCTTCTTTCAGAGGTATAGCAGGCCTTGATTTTCTCCCATTCTGTATGTTGTCTCTTCATGCTCTTGACTAATTGCTTATCTGTCCAGAAGCTTCTTAGTTTAATGGCATTCCCATTCATTGATTCTTAGTTTTAACTCTTTCACTATCATAGTCTTGTTAAGGAAGTTGGTGCCTACATTGGTATGGGGAGTGTTGCTCCTATTTTTTCTTCTAAGAATTATAGTGTTTCTACTTTAATTCCTAAAAATTTGATCCATTTCAATTTTTTTTTTGTGCAGGGTGAGAGAAGGTTCTAATTTCAATCTTCTACATATTATGACTGTAAAGTTTGTCCAACACCATTTGTTGAAGAGGCTATCTTTTTTCCAAGCTATGTTTTTGCCCTATTTGTCAATATCAGATGATTAAGGATTTGGGGGTTTTTCTGAGCATCTTCTGTTATATTCCATTGGTCCTTTTTAATATATATTTTTGTTAGCTCATTATAGTTTTACAGAATATTGGGAGTAGTTGTCATATATTCCTAGATGCACACAGTTCAGCAATATAATTTGTTCAATATCTTCCCCCCACATCCCTCAACCTCCCTACTCCTGTCACCTGATCCCTTGCCTTTCTTCTGGGTCCTATACTGTTCCTAAAAAAAAATCCAAATCCAGTGACATAATTCATATACCTATGAAGAATGTTATATATATATATATATATATATATATATATATATATATATATATATAGTATATACAGTGACATTTATAACTGCTTGGAATGCACCGTGCTTTATCTCAGTTCCATCATTTCCCCTTCTCCTCCCTTCCTATCATCCCTTGTTATTCTTCAAAATATTTGACAATGAGATTAAACATTTACATTTTTGTGGAGTTATGTAGCATAGCTTGTTCAAATAGCTAATGAAGTATATTGCAACTGTATCTCATAAATATTAACATTTTGCATTTGGATCTAATACATGAGTTTGTCTACATTACTCCTGAGCCTGGGTTTAGATCCAGCCTCCACAAATGAGGGATACCATTTGGCCCTTGACTCTCTGTGTTTGACTGACTTCACTCAGCACAGTTTCTTCCAAAGCCATCCATTTACCTTCAATAGATGCAATATCATTGTTTCTAATAGCTGAGTAGAACTCCATTGTGTATGTATATATCAGTTCATCCAGTGAGGGGCCTCAGGGTTGGTTCCATAATTTAGTGACTGTAAATTGAGCTGCTATGAACATAGATTTTGCTGTGTTGTTGTAATGTGCTGATTCTAACTCTGCTGGGAAAATACCCAGAAGAGGGATAGCTAGGTCATATTGTATTTTTTTGAGGAGTCTCCACACTGCTTTCCACACTGTAAAATTCTGCAATTCCACCAAAAATGTGCTAGTGTTCCTATCTCCCCACAACCCCTCCAGCATTTCTCATTGTTTGTATTCTTCATCTTTGCTAGTCTGAGTGGAGTGACATGAAATCTTAAGGTAGTTTTGATTTGCATTTATCTGACAGCCAGTGATTTAGAACACTTTCTCATGTATTCATTGGGTTGCTCAATTTCCTCTATTAAGAAGTTTTTGTTAACTCTCTGGCCCATTTATTGATTGGATTTTTTGTGTTTCTGTTATTGAGTTTTTTGTGTTCTTTGTAAATTTTGGATATTAGTCCCCTGTCAGAGGGATCACAGGCCATGATTCTCTCCTGTTTTTTATGTTGTCTCTCGACTGTTTTGACTAATTCCCTGCCTGAGTAATAGCTTTTTAGTTTAATGGCATCCCACTCATTAATTCTTGACTTAATTCTTTGATTTTGGGAGTCTATTGAGGAAGTCTTTGCTAACTCCCACTTTGCCAACTCCCACTTGTCTAATTTTTCTTCTAGCAATTGCATAATAGCTGGTTTAATTCCTAATTCTTTGATCCATTTAGATTTAATTTTTGTGCAGTGTGAGAGGTAAGGATCTAATTTCAGTTTTCTGCAAGTGGCTGTCCAGTTTGTTCAGCACCATTTATTGAACAGACTATCTCTCCTCCCTCTTATATTTTGACCCAGTTTGTCAAAGATCTGATGTCTATAGATTTGTGGGTTTGTATCAGAGTATTCTATTCTACTCAATTAGTCTTCATCCCTATTTTAATACCAGTACCATGCTGTTTTTAATACTACAGTTCTATAGTATAGTTTTAGATCTGGTATTGTAAAACCGCCTGTTTTGTCTTTCTTGCTTAGTAATGTTTTGGCTATTACTGGTTTCTTGTTGTTCCAAATGAATTTGAGAATTTTTTTTTCTATAACTGTAATGAATGACATTGGGGGCTGGGCGGTAGATCAGTGGTTGTGGACTTGCATGGCATGCATGAGAACTTGGATTCAAACCCCAGCACCATGTGCACAGCAGAGTATCAGAGAGGCAAGGGTCACATGGAAAACTAAATTAAAAAATTGATTCTCTCTCTCTTTCTCTCTCTCTCTCTTTGTGTCCCTCTCTCTTAAAAAAAAAAGAATGACATTGGTATCTTGGTAGGGATTGCATTGAATATGTGTAGTTCTTTTGGCAGAATGGCCATTTTAATTATATTAATTCTGCCTAACCAAGAGCATGAAACATCTTTCCATCTTCTCAGGTCTTCAATTTCTGCTTTCAGTATTCAATAATTTTCATTGTAGAGGTCTTTTACTTCTCTTGTTAGATTAATTCTCAAGTATTTATTCTTTTTGAGGTTATTCCTGATGGAATGAATTCCCTTTCTTTTCTTTTCTTTTTCTTTTTTTTTCTTTCTTTGGTTGAATTACTCTTTGAGTATAGTGTCTGATGAGATGAGCAACAGATGAAGGGTCTCAGCAAGGAAGTAACTGGGGAGGAATTGTAGGGCTAGTGCCAAGAAGCATGGAGGAGAAATAAGAGAGGAAAAAGAAAGAGAAGGCTAGCAATTATACAAAAAATAAAACTAAGAGTGTAAATGTGTATATGTGTTTAATGATTAATGAGTACTGAAACTGCATTTAGGGTTGGGCTATTTTTTATAAAATATACACTGGATAATAAATTAGATTTCCATAAGTGGTAATTATGATCTTCATTGCTGTTGACATTTCATGCATCTAGCCATCTTTTTTCTCTGGGCTGATGATTAGTCAGGTGATTGGGACTGCAGAGATCCCCTCAGTCTCAGCACAGCAGTCAAAGGAGGAAGACAAGACTTCCAACACACAAACCACATGCTTTTTGAACATCAAGTTTTTCTTCCATGGCCTTGGGAAATGGGTGTCTTCACCATACCACGGAGACAGTACCCTGAGATGGCCACCATGGGCCCTTCTTTACTGGTACCAAAAAAAAGACATGTTTTTCAAAGCAACAGAATTCAACCTCTAGAATCTTTTGAGTAAGACACTCTATATACCCTGATTTTTAAAAGTTTTTAATAGCTCCTATTGTACCATGGCCATGGTTCTATCTTTTCTAATAAAGAAATGAAGTGTTCTTAGTATCCATGCTTTCCTCCTCTACCATCCATACCCAATTTAGTATTATGCTTGTTGAACAGAAACCATTCTTTGTCTCTCTCTGACCCCACCCCTTCTTATTATATTTTCCCTCATTTTAACTGTCTTATTATTTCACACATATTGTCTTGTTTTATCATTAATTCATGTGGCCCCTGCCAGAGTGCAGGAAAACTGTTAGATCCCCACATGGCAGGATGATTTTGGTGGAACTTTGGGCTCTTGAGCAAATGGGAGCAGGCAGCTTTGTCACTGGGGAGCTAATTTCAATTGATAGAGTTTTAGTCCCTTAGAAAGCAGTTCTGATGTTCCTGTTGATCCAGACTGATTCCAGCAGTTGGTGGCATAAGTGGTCCATTTTGGAAGATGGTGAGAGGAGGATTCTGTTTAACTGCCTTAAGCCAGGATTTCCTCATTCATGAGATGAGGGAGATGGTACTACAGACCTCACAGCGTTGTTGGAGAACGAACTATGTAAGTAAATTCTTGATGAATATTGCTGCTTCTGGAGGTGTTGGGGTTGCTGAGGATCTTCCTGCAAGACTTGATTCATGGGGTATCCAAGAGTGAGAGTTGGAGTTAGCTCCCATTGAGCTATTTACTGGACTGAAGCCATTTTTACCAAACGTTGTGTTTTTTTTTCCCAGCAGATCTTGATTTAATCAAGTCTTCTCAATCCACTGTACTGTCATCTCTTAAACTCCCTTTGAACTGTCATTAATATGGTCCTATGGCCAACTTTGTTGAGGAATTCTGGATTCACCCTTTTTGCTGATGCTCCTTGTTCTACAAGTTCACATCCAGTAGCTATCTTCATCTTCCTTGCTCATCCAGAGTTCCCTCAAAGGTCCTCCTCCATCAAGTTTATTTTTTATTTTTGGTACAAAGAATTAAACTTTGGGGCACTTAACCACCGAGCAGGATCACCAGCAATTTTTATTTTTCATCTTGAGACAGGGTGTCACCTAGCTACATAGAACCTTGTTTAGTTGCTGAGGCTGATCTTGAACTTGAAATCCTCTGACATTAGTCTCGAGCCTCTGGGATTGTAGATATGCATGTGCCACTGTATCCAGTTCCATCAGCTTTTACTACCACCCTTGTGACCTTTGGAATCCATGTCAAAAATATATAAGCATTTCATCTTAAAGGTCTTCCTTTCCCCAATTTCTACCTCTTTGTCTCCTTCCTTTCTTCCTTCTACAAACATTGACCACATAGGAATGCCAGAAACATCACTAGCTTCACACACCAAAATAAGATATCTGAATGTCTTGGCTCCCGGGAATCCTTGTTTCAGAGTTAAAATCAAGTGAACATATGATCATAAAGGTTTGTGTGGTAGAGTGAACTATGGGAGGTATATGGAAGATACTAAAGAAGGAATAATTCAGTACAGGAAGGCTGTTCTTCAAAGTTCTCATAAAAAGTGTCACATATAATGCATTTAGATTGGTTCATTCTTCCCTGCATTGTTTTATTGTTAAAATACATAGGAAGTTTACCACTTTAACCATTTAAAGTGCACATTTCAGATATATTGAGTCTATTCATACTTCCATTTTTTACTGTAATTATAGCACTATACTAATATGAAGTAGCATTAAAATGCATAAAGTAAACATAAAGTTGAGAATACTGCTCATGGAGGTGGTGGTAAATGAAGGGAACAGTGAAGGGAAAATTGGGGGTTAAGTTTTATCTGTGAAATATTCTTATTAGAAAATAATGAATCAAATGTGGCAAAACGTTAAAGTCTGACCAAACTGTGTTTTCAGTACATGAGTGTTCTCTGTGTCATTTCCCATACTTTAATGTATTTTGTATTTAACTGTTTTATCTTCACCTCATTTTGCACCTCCAGAGAATTTGCAAGTACACTGACAAGTACCCATATATCCCTCAGCCCGCTGCTCCAATGTGGACATCTTTCTTACACAACCAAGAAAATGAGCTGAGTAGGATATTAATTAGCACAGCATCATGAACCAAGATAAAGATTGTACTGGGATTGCCCCAATTCTTCCATCAATGTCCTTTTCCTACTTAATAATCTCATTAGAAACACAAGTTGTACTTAATTGTACATTTTCCCAAGTTGCATGCAGTCCGTGATATTACCTCAGTCTTCCTTTACTTTTCAGGATCTGACAATGATCTGTTATTGGGTGAAATGTCCCTAAGTGGAGTTGTCTGATGTTTTCTCATAATTTAAATCCTACCTGAAACCACAACTTCTTGGGAGGCTGAAGCAGTAGGATCAAGTTAAGGTCAACTTGGCAACTTTGTGAGACTTGTCTCGAAATAAAACAAGGGTTGGGCCATTTAGCTCAGTGATAGAACATGTGTTTAGTATGTACACAGACATGGATTGATTCTTGCTACTGCAAAACAAGAACAACAAAAAAGGAAGAACAGAGGGAAGAGAAGAAGGAAGGAATACTGGATACTCTAGAGAAGCAGTCTATAAGAGTCTTTCTACATAAAAAGATAAAGAATGGGTTCATTACATTATGGAGGCTGAGAAGTTCCAAGACCTACTGTCTGCCAGTTGGGGACCCAGGAGAGCAAATGGTAATGTTCCAGTCTAAGTCTCAAGGCTTGAAAAGCAAGAAAGCTAATAAGACAAGTTCCAGTCCATGTCCAAGGTAGGCTAAGACTGATGTCCTAGCTCCAAGATTGTTGGGTGGAACAGTCTTCTGTTCTATTCAGATCACCAATGGATTTGGATAAGGTCCTCCCACACAGGGGAGGGCAATCTACTAGGTCTACTTGAACCAATATTCATCTGATCCAGAAACACCTTCATAAGCACACACTGAATATAATGTTTAACCATTATCTGAAAACTCGATGGCCCAGTCGAGTTGGCTGGCACATAATTTTAACCATCATATTGTCTTACTTAATAAGTTAGAAACTGTTTCCTTTATATATGTGGGTTCTATGTCCCATTAAGTCAAAAGGATTTCAGGAAATAGTTCAATTCTTAAAATAATTGTATCAATTGGCTTCATGTGTAAAGCATAAACCCACAATATGTTATCATTTGTAAAATGTCAAGAAGCTTTTTTGGATGATTCTGCTTTAAGAGCAGGGAGTGTATGCCATTTGAGGTAATGAATGTCTTGTCTAAAAGAAGAAAGAGCAGCAAGTCTGATTAAATCTCTAAGAAAGTAATGCAGCTTTATTATGAATGAGAACTTCTAATCTCCTGATTTTTTAGAAGTTCAGTTATCATTTAGAAATGCCTACTCTCCTCAACCTTGCATGCAGGGAGGATATGTGTCATTGCAACTTCTTCTATGATGCTTTACACAAAATATAAATAAATTAATATACACATTCAACTATACACAATTATTATTTTTTAAATCTGGGACAGAGGAAAGAGTTCAGAGACTTTTATTATCTGAGTCATACATTTCAAATGGGAAAAAGTGTATGTGTTTGTGTGTGCGCACGCATGTGTGTGTGCACACATGCATGTGTGTATGTTTGTGGTTGTGTGTGTGTTGTGCATTACATTCAGAGATCACTACATAAACACATCCAGAAAAAAAGTAAAAATAATGAACACTTGAAGTCTGAGACTGCCTCCCTTTGATGTTCCCTTATCTTCAGCATCAGTCTACACTTTAGTGGTCTTAGCAGGCAAATCATTCTTTCCTTCTCAAGTGCTTATATTCTGCTCAAAGTGCTCATTTCATGGTGCACAACATATAGCTCCACTCCAAATGTTAGAAAGAAAGATACAGATGAATTCTCTTCAAGGCCTCCATGTTCTCACAGGCACATGCAGAGGTGGAATGAAAAGCCAAAGCAGAGGAATTCAGATCTCATTGTGCAAAAGAGGAAGTTTAATACTTATTTTAAATTTTACTTTTCTCCTGCTCCAAAAGTGGACCCAATACTTCAGGGGCAGCCCCATTTACAAACTACTCCTCTTGGTTGTTCCTTGGAGTGTGAATTTCCAATCAGGGGGAATTCGTCCAAGGAACCAGCATATGGGTTCAATTGAGGACTGAGTCCTGTCTCCCAGGAGTTTTCTCAGTTCCATACAGGAAAGGCTGGGTGGAGGTTAGATGTTGGGTATCTGAAGGCAGATTGCCCCTGTGTGAATCCAGGTGCATGGGAGTTAAGATCTGGGAATATGAGCCAGTTTCATGTATTTTATACTTCTGTAAAACTGGGCAATTAGGGAGACTTATGATTGGTTTCTTTGAAAAAAAAATGACATGCATTAAATGGGCATGTGTAAATTAGCAAGAGACTGTGTATATGCTAAGTGGGACTATGAGCACTCATGGCACTGGAGCAGGCTGCAGGCTTTTACCAGGCTGCATCTCTTTTACAGTAGAAAGTGTTTCTCCTCAACCCCTGCTTTGCCTAATCAGGGTGTCCTAGTTTGAATGATCTGACTGGGTGGTAAATGTAGGCAGGTGTGCCATGTTTAGTGGAGGTGGGTCGCTGAGGATGTGCCATGGAAGTGCTCTCCCTGTGGCTCCTTCCTCTCTCTGCTTCATGAACTGACATCAGTTGAACACTTTTCTTCCTCTGGTATATTCCCCCATGATGTGCTAGCTCACCTTGGTCCCAGAAAAGGGAGCTGACATGCTATGGACTGAGACCTCTGAAACTGTGAGCCCAAATAAAATTTCCCTCCTCTAAATTGTTCGTATTATGTGTTTTGGTCCTAGCAACACACACACACACACACACACACACACACGCACACACACGGATGAAAATAAAGCAAATGGGTCTGTTGCTGTTTACCACTTTTTCTCCTTCCATATTTCTGGCTATAAAAGGTTCTTCTGTTGCCATGGTAGCCAACAGTCTTAGAACACAGACTTGTGACAGTTGGATGTTTTAGGCAGTAGGGCATCAGATCTGAAGGACTTCAGATATCCCCTGTTTATGTTGGAGGAGTTGGCAGCATCTCTTTCGTGTGGGCAGCTATCAGAGCTCAGGATAACAGAGTATGCAATGTGAATGTGTGTGTGTGTGTGTGTGTGTGTGTGTGTGTGTGTGTTAGAGAGAGAGAGAGAGAGGTGTTTTTTTGTGTGCGCTCTTCCCCTCTTTCTTGTTGTGATATCATGGGAAATTCTGGACTAAAGATACCATTGTGATAAATAGCTGTACTTTTTGAAGTGCAGTAATGGGGGTGTGGGGGCTTTCCAGGATGTTCTGGGAAACCTGGTGAAAGGTTTTTCCTAAAGCTTGAAGTTGTTGTGACCAATTAAGCTTGTTTAAGTGACAGGGATTTCCCCATTTGTTTACTTATTAGTGGTGTGGCTGACACCAGTGTACATCTTAAGTTGCACCAAAGAACCCTTGTCTTTCTTTTAAATGTCTATGTATGGCAATGCTTTTGTTATACTCTTCTGCCAGGTATTCAAGTCCATGCTAGTTAAAGTTTTCCTTGTTCCAATTTAGCATTAAGGGTCAACACAGATTCCACTAGGGTCACTCCGGGGAACTCATGAGAAGCCTTTTAGTTTCTCTAGTTTCCCTTATGAGTGTCACCTACCAGGAAGAGTCAAGTTCTTCCTGACCACATGTAGCTTCTCTGGGAAGCATTAGGGACATATTCCTCTCAATGACCCTCCTTTTTGCAGCATATTCACTGGCTGACTTCCTGTTCTCTAGTGTCCCTTCTATTCCCCTGATAGAGAGGTTGCAAGACTCACCAGAGGTGTGAGGCCCATAAAGGGGTCGCACCATTTCCTGGATCCTGGCTGTCCTTAGAGGGCAATTGCCAAAGCATTGGCTTTTCCTTGACCTTTTAGTATCATAACTTTAGTCTCTAAGTTTTGGTTTAAATGTACATCAGGTCAGTATTATTAATCTTTAAGAAAATACTGGGCTTTAACTTCAATGTCTATATTTTTACAATTACATTTCATTATGGTCTGTATTAGGACTAGAAGTCAGCCTTATATCCAGTTTATTCTATAGGTAATGGCTTATTGTCTTAAATAAACTCAGGTTGTTATATTAGAAGTTGTACTGAGGTACATTGAGATGAGAGGACAGTTGAAAAGTTTTACAAGAAAAATGGAATTAATAAGAGCAAAAATGTATTTATTTGTATAATAGCTATGAAATGAGAAACATAACTTTTATACTTCTAAAACATCACATAGTTATATCTTGTTTGTTTTTTTTGAGATTTCAGTAATGTTTGCAACAAGAACCTATCTTTGGAAGTTAATTTTAAATAAGTTTAATTTTAGCCTACTTTGAAACCACTCTAACATGAAGTAAGATGAGAGACTGAGTCTTATCTCCTGTGAGAAAGGGCTGTTTACAAAATCTTAGGTAAAGTTAGGTTTTTTCCTGAAGCTGAGTTTATATCATTCTACAAAGTTTTCATGTATTATTTCCTGAGTCTATCTGAATATCATTTCACATAATACACATCTGAAACATGAATCAAACCAAAAGGCTAAGAGAGCTCTTAATTAAACAAATTAGACTTTCTCTATTACCATTGAAATGTTCATTTAGATTCCCATACCAGTGTAAAAGATAACACAGACATTTATGTATAACTCATTGAAAACATATTTCCTTTTTCCAGTCATAAAGCATTAAATGTTATTAATATTAACCAAATTGGTTATTTTTATATAAATATGAAGGGGGGACTACTGTTGCAGATAACTTCAGCTTAGAGAATAGCAACTTGGTAAAATGCTCTTTTAACCTTTATATTTTCAAAGTCTTGTATACTGTCAAAACATGAATACATCCAATATACAGAGAAGCTAGTAATGGTTAGGGCAACATTGACACAGATGTTCTCATATTACCTCAGTTTAACCTTTGAAGTAATATTTAGAATACATAGTGTACAGTTGCAATAATGACAGGTCTGCATGGGTTAGCAGTGCTAGCAAAATCTAAGCACAGCTTAAAATCTTATATATTTAGGAAAGAGTGTTAAAGATCTAAAATAGACTTTGTCAAGGTAAATAGAGATAAGCCATTTAATGGTCTTTAAATGGCCATGTGGCCTTTTATGTCAGGAACAGTATATAAAAGAGAGCATGTATTAATTACCTTGCTGGTAAACCTACATAAACTTTTATTTTATCAACTTTTACATAATTCTTAGACAATGCTCACGTTAACATGGTCTTTAGATGTGTACGTATTTTGGGTCATCTACTTTTTAGGATGATAATATATTGTTGTAACTTAATATAATTGTTTTTCTTTCAAACAATTATGAAGTAGTCATTTAAAAGACTTTAGAACAGATACATCCTAATTTCCTTAAGACTTAGGTTTTCTAAGTAATAAAACCTAAGAAATTCAAGGAAATGATCTTGATAGATAAGAGCCGGTCAATTTTTATGAACCTTTGTTACCTTGACATGTAGAGAATTAATTTCTGATTTTATTAGTACATTAATATTGGACCTTAAGAGAAACCTTAAATAACTTTTACTGACTATGGTATTTACAGACAACTTAATTACAAACAGTCTTTTTTTTATTTATCCTCCACAAATGTGCTATAAAGTAGTTAAAACACTCTATGACTCATTTTCCTTAATATACAAAACACTTTCCTATCTAGAAACCTTTATTTTAATTTCCATACCAAAATATTATTCTACCTAGAACTTTCTTATATTTCTTCCAGTTGCTGATCACTGTTTTAACTTTATATTCTGAAACAATCCTTAAACCATTCCTGTCTTTTTCAATTACTCCTCTTAAGAAGATGAAATGTTTTATGTTATTTACAGTATTTTAACACAACTGAAACTTTGGACTTTTGCATATGGAAGTATTCCTGTTAGAATATTAACTTTCAAACTGTGTTTTTAGTGACAACCCAAAAACACAGCAATCGTAAACTCTTTTTCCATTTATCAACTTATAAAAGCACATTTAATAAGACCAAATGCATGTCAACTTATAGAATTCATGAAGCCAAGTGTACTTGAATTTATATTTAGCAATTGAGATTTTAGCATGTTAACTTTGTAAATTAATCAGAAGTCTCCTCTAACAAACACATTTATTATGATTAATCCTATTTATGTTGGATCTAATTTTTTCATTTTAACAGTAACTTTAGGTTATCCATGAAAAACAAGATATCAAACAAGTCTGGTTATTCCTGCCCCCAAAAAATTACCTTAGAAGCAATGGATATTGTGCCTGAAACATATTTTAGAGATCAACACTTTGATTAGCCAGTCATAACAATGGCCCTGGTCATGCTCTGAATACAGCTTTCTTTTTTGAAGTTTGGCAATTGAGGCTTATTATAAGATGGACATTTTTTCCTGCTTTCCTCTGATCTGAGCACTTATTCATGTAACTTACATTTCAGATGGATGTCAGACAGGTAGCTAAGAAGCAGGGAAAGTTGTTTTGAGCATATACAGCAAAATACTTATACACAAGACACTTTGGACCATTGTTGTTTTTCCTTAGCTTGGACAGTGGAGTGGAAGCCACTGTAATGGGCTGAGAATTTTTTCTTATCTCTCTATTTGTGTCATTCCTGGAGGTAGAAGACAGAGAGTTTTGACCTTGCTAAAGTTTGAATGGGAACACTGAGAATTTTAGTAGTTTTTTTTAAGTCCCAATGAAACCACAGTATTTTATTTTTTTCTCCTTTTTGTAAATCCCATCTGTTTATAGTTTATTTTTCCCTCCAGAGGCCATATTTTCTTTTATAAATTTAGATGAACACTTTTGTTAAAGTTTTAGTTAAGTAATATGAACTACAGGCATTTGGATCAATTGTTTATGAGAACTCATTTATCTACATGCTGATTAGCATTCACACAACATATTAAGAGTCTCTATAAGATTGAACCCATTATAATTAAAATAGAGTCCATCATAGAATTTTATGTTATGACTTAAATATCACGGAACCCCAGGTTAGGATTCACTGGGATTCTGTAACATTAAGCCATGGAGCCACAAATAGCACCATAGTTATTTATATATGCATTCAAGAGTTTAAATTAGGGCTGGACATATTATAGTGATGTGGCTTCATCATTGTTTATAGCAGCTCAATTCACTATAGCTAGATTATGGAACCAACCCAGATGCCCCTCACTCAACGAGTGGATACAAAAACTTTGGTACATACATACAATGGAATACTACTCAGCCATTAGAGAAGATGATATTATGGCTTATGCTATCAAATGGATGGAGATGGAAAGAATTATGCTAAGTGAAGTATCCCAATCTCAGAGACTGAAGGGCTGAATGGTTTCTCTCATCTGTGGAAGCTAGAATATATCGGGAAGCAATATGTTAGATGGCTAAGCTAATAATAACCTCAAATTGTATGATTCTCAATGCCTAAGATGATTCCCTAGGATACTTGGAGGTGTAGGGTGGGGGACAGGGTGTGGGGAGGGCTTAGGAAGACCACCTAGGAGACTGGAGGGTGGGAATATGGGGGAATCATCTCAGAAGGAGATCTCTGTCCTCCACGAGATATCCATTTAACGCAGGGGTTCTTCTGGGGGAAACAGCAACATGGGGAACCTAAGCTGGGCATCCATGACATGGCATTAGCCCTGGATAACTAAGTATATATACATTGGTTCTTGAATGTTTGGTAATGTTTCCCCCTCAATTGTAACTCTATATTCACCTAATAATAAATAAATAAATAAAGGCTGGAGCAGTGGCTGAGTGGTTGTGGTGCTTTGCCCAGCATGTGTGAGTATATGCTCAGCACCCACACAACACAACTAAGTGTCAGAGTAATGAAAGCTATGTGAAAAACTCAATAAAAATTGTCTCTCTCTCTCTTTCTCTCTTTCACTGTCCTCTCTTTAAAAAAAAAAAGAGCTTAAATTATTGTCTCATAGGCTTTGGGATTTTCTGACACTAATGGTGCTCTCACGATCGGCCATGAGAGGTGATCTGTCTCTCCTACTGTCCATTTGGACCTGTAGGATGAAGGTCGACCTTACCTCATGCTGATGACTGTGTAGGAGCTGGTCCAGTTCCCCAGCAAGTCCAGATGGGCGCTGCCGCCCCAGAGTTGCATGCCTCTCAGCTGAAGCAGGTCCTGGAACTGCTGGTTGGTGCTGCCTCATCAATTTGAGGCACGCTACACTATCTGGCACCAGCAGCCTGCCACATCTGTGGCTCTAAAAGCCCACACAATTGCTGATTCCCAATCTGGAAACCGAATGTGTCAGACAGACTGGTCAGGAAGCATCAAGCAGGAATCAGGGAATGGGAGAACTCAGTTTATTATGCTGGCGAGCTCTGAGGACTCCCTAGACCACATTCTGAGCCCCAGTTTAAAGATTTTCACAATATTTATAGGCTTACCAGAATTATCTCAGTCATCTTTGTTAGAAGAATTCTTTAGTTTGTGGGCCACAAAGCCTGCAAGAGGTTTTGGTGATGGCAGGAAGCATGTTCACACAGTCAAACATAATCACGCCAAGATAGGCTTCAGTGAACAGCAGCGGTCTGTAGAGGAAGGCTGACTTACATGAGGGGACGCAATAAGAAATTAACAGCCAGGTAGCGTTACTTCTTTCTTTTTCCTTTTTTAAGATGAGAGAGGGAGAGAGAGAGAGAAAGAGAGAGAGACAGAGAGAGAGAATCAATTTTATTAAGTTTTTCATATGAATTTCATTGATCCAACATGTCATCGTATATGTGGTACTGGAGTTTTAACTTGTGTCCTCATGCATACCAGGCAAGTGCCATAACCACTGAGCCAAAGCTCCAGCCCCTGAGAGCTGTCATAGCTCCACAGCTAGGTTATCTTTATAAAGTAATGTCATGCTAACTCACATCACAAAGGACAAAGCCTGTGACTGGCCTATCCACCTCAATAAGACTTTAATATTCTTGTGATCTTTGGTCCAATAATCCAACCTATACGACTGTGAGGAGAGAGGGAATTATGGCTAAGAGAGGTTTCTTATCATTAAAAATGCCATTGTTAGTATTCTTAATAATCTAAGGGCAGTGATCACTTAATTTAACGATCATTAATAGGTGATCTCAGAGAGTCATTAATGAGAAAATGGTGAAAAATCACAAAGTAGGCACATGTGAATTTTTTTACTTTATACCATAAAATTAATTATCCCACTTTCTGTATGTGATTCCACATATACAAGGATGTGTGCATATATGTATAACATTCAGTCATAAATACGTATATATAAAGAAAAATGAGATTAGAAGAGAAAACACCAAACTCATTTCCTGTTATGTATCATTACCTTTGCATGGTGGGATTCTAGGGGTAATTATTTTCCTCTTCATATCTTTCCTGTAAATTTCAAATGTTATACAATTGCATTTTCTTTTTTTTCTAATTTTATTAATTTTTCATCTGGCCTTCATTTCTCTGATGTTTTGTTGTATATGTGGTTGCTGGGGTTTGAACCTGAGTCCCTGCACATACCAGGCAAGTACTCCAACCACTGCTCCAGGCCCTACAACTACATTTTCTGATGAGCAATTTTTCCAACTGCAATAATAAGAAAAAGGATGAGAGGTGTCAGATGGGGATGCTCAGCTCAGCTGGTTACTGCACAATAACAAGTTTTATAGAGAAAGAACTGCCTTTTCTGCACTTGACCAGAGAGTGCAAAATAGGATGCCCTGTGGCTTCAGTGGGAATGTTCTGCATGGAGAAATAATGGGTATTAATTCCTATAGAACACAACTTTCTTAATATTTCACTTATTAATATTTTTCTGTGAAGGTTCCCGAGTGGAGGGATAACTGGGATTTGAGCACCTTGACAACATGGAAGACTCATGCTCTGACAGCAGCTGGTCAGACAAAGAGGACTGCATTTCCGAATGTCATTCCAACCTGAGCCTCTCTGTAGGCTATTTCCCCAGTGAGGAGAGCATTACCTGTGAGGACACACACCACTGTGAAGCCTCGACTTCCCTGGGACCATCCACTTATTTCCTTCCTCCTGTCCAAGGGGCATGGGGCACTAAACATGTGAAGACCCCTATGCGGAGGCGAGATAAACCTCTGGACAACCCAGAGGATTTCTGGGAACTACCCTTTCCCTGGGATGTGGATGCCTGTGCAGACTCACTAGATAAGAAGAGGATGGAGGAATGTCCACAGGAGAGGGGAAGAGAGTCTCTCTCTAAACT